>JBAMJV010011271.1:0-169274 GCA_037951105.1 Echinarachnius parma
ATGTATTTTATTGTTTTTGTTGTTTATTTTATTTCTAACTATATTTCAACTATTTTGAACACCAAAACAAACACCTAAAGTGTAAACAAGACCAAATAACCAATGATATATCTCTTTTTACCATATCTCCATATGTTTTGTACACAAATCACGAAATTTAGCGATTTTCGGGCTGACATGCATAGACAAAGGTCACGTAACGGTTGGTCCGATTTTCAAAAATGTTGTTTTAAAAAATGCGCAAGCAGCGGGGCGTCATCTTTACGCGTTCCGGAGCAATAAACAAAATTGCGAAGGGTGGGGGCATAATGCCCCCCCCCCCCCCCGCCCGGCCTTATTAGGGTTAAGACAATCAGGAAAAGTACCCTTTTTCTAATGCTTCAACTATTTTAACCAACTAAATCACATTCAATTTTGTTTGTATTGGTTGCCACTTAAAATGTCTGGAGGGAGCCCTTTTGTTTTAACAACTTCTTTAAAATGAAAACAGCGCTGTATTACTTTAAAAGTGTGTTTTACTACCATTTGAGTATCATGACACTATAATGCTTGTTTGTTTTTGTAGCTTAAAGCTTTAGTGACCACAATTCTGTTTGACCAAAACTGTAGTGCATTCAAGAGGTAAATATACATGGTTGAATTTACAAACAAATGTAGCACCATAACATGTATGAACAAATCATATAACCGATAACTAACATCGCATTCAATTTTGTAATCATGCAGTCAGCTCGCGTGCACTGCTAATATACACGTAATCAATGAGTGACTGATGTAGCCTAGACTTTGACCGGGATAATCGTGTTCCCGCGCTTGCTTGGCTGATTACTATAAAAGCGTATATTATATTACTTATGTAGAATATTGTAGTTTATTGTGTGCATCAAACATATCGTTATTGTTTGATAATCAAACAAACACAACAATACGTGTACATCAGTGGCGTAGCGAGGGTCAAGTGATTGGGGGGGGGGGGGCACAGCTGCGAGGGAGCGTAGCGCCCGAGGGGGGGGGGGTGGGGGGGGGGGGGGGTGGGGGAGGGTGTGGGAGGGGGGTGTCCCCCCTCCACGGTAGGGAGCTTTTGCAAATTTTTACTTGAAATAATGCAATTTGGTGCATACCTTGGAAGGAAATTTGATAATACTGAATTAAAGAAATCATTTCCCTCATGATAAAGTATACACACACAATCAAACCTACGTGTACACACACACCAGACTCAAATACTCTCACGCCGTATGCTTGTCTACATTTATTTGGGGGAGGGTGTGGGAGGGGGTTCACCCCCTCCCAATTTTGTTGAAATTTTGAAATTGGTGTTTAAAATATCACTGTAGAAGTATGGTCATTATTGTCTTTATCATTGTCTTAATCATGGGTGTTAAAATGGTATATAATAGTGAATCTACTTGTTACGTATTTTAAAACGGTAATAGCGAGGAAAGATTAAGCCCGTGATCATGGTGATATGGATCCACGTGATCCTGTATACTATAGAGCCATCGATATAGTCTAGGGCATTGAGCTTCAATGGAACTAAGCAAAAGTGGAGGGGAGACATTGCGAGGAAGCGAAGCGACCGATTAGGGGAGGGTGTGGGAGGGGGTGTCCCCCTCCCACAGTAGGGAGCTTTCGTATTTTGGGGCCTGAAATTGTGCGATTTGGTGCACACCTAAGACAGAAATTTCACGTAATATAAAGTATATAAGTATGGAACCAAACATACTTAATGACAAAGGAGGGGGACAATCTCCTCCCCTTTCTAATGTGGGGGACATAATATTCCAATTTTATTTGCATTCAGCGCATATGGACCGAATTTACTAAAAGATATATTATTTCAAATTATTTTATTTTCCGATGATAGTGCGCTATAGACATGATAGATGAGGGTCTAATAAATTTCGTATATATCAGTATTTCAGAATATGCGCGCGAAGCGCGCGTCAAAATTTAGATTTACAGTCCTTTTCAAACAAAACAAAAACAGCTATGCTCGGGTCCCTTGAATTAGTTTCAGTAGGCCTATGCTCAACTGATGCAGATATCGACTCTGGAGAAGATGATTGGTGCTCCTTCAATCATGATCATCAACAATATGCCTAGATTATGCATCATGAATTAATGGAACGGGTGCATTTGGAGTGAAGAAATTAGTAAAAGAAGTTTGTCTTTACCTAGACATTTAGGACTACGTAGTGCAGCTATGCGCCTTTATAGCCTGCATGAAGGCGTCAAAATTATCTATAAAAGCGGGAGGCACATTCAAGATCCTAAAAGGGCCCTTGGTATGATAAACGATTTACCATGCTAGGAAGTTTGTTAGGCCTATACGCGCTCTATGTCTTCTGAATGCGGTGAGCGTCGATCCTCGCGCACGGGACTGAAAATTTGCATAAGGCGCTATATTGGAAGGATTCTTCAAACTGATATAGGTGCGCTATTGCTAGTACTAAGTAACGACTGTTATGTTCTTGGTTATTATCGTTGATAATGATTATTATCACACATTAAATAAAACGTGATAATAATGAATGATATACATTGTAGACACATTTGGCTTCATGTCGGGTCGTCATTTTTTTTTTTTTTTTTTTTTTGTTGCCAAACGATTGGGGGGCACGTGCCCCCCCCGTGCCCCCCCCGTAGCTACGCCACTGGTGTACATACATGGGAATAATCGTCATTCTCTGTATGCAACGTACTGGTCCTGCCAGGAACAACGCCCTGTATGAAGGTGGCTGGTGTTGTTTTCATTGTTGTTTTAGTCATATTATTCATCTCGGCTGTTCATATATGTTTCCCCCCGGAGCTCCTACAAATTATTACATGTTCTCCATTAAATAGTCCCACCCCCGCTAAAATCCATGGCGTGACGTACCCTTACCGATCACGGAGGGGTGCCACGCGACAATGCACTATCGAAATAATATGTGACCGTCCACAACAACCATGACCAAGGATTATGTCGGGGAAAATGATTGTGCTGGAATTTCACATGACATTGAGGTAGAATACCTCCTCTCAAACTAGATTATATTTGCTATTCTATTTTAATTATACTTTATTAAGTATTCATTTTGTTTGAGCTGCTGTGAACAAAATTATTGGCCTTAAGAGCTCTTAAGATGCTCTTTGGGGGCTGTTTTTCACTTATGCTAAGTTATATAAAAACAATATAAAAAAGTCATTACCTTTTAAATGGTCACATGATTTATCATATAATAGTCGGTCTATGCAAACCTTATCGAAATGAGCGCCAAAGATTTGGAACGTGGCTGAAGCAGTTTAAAACAATGAAGAAAACGGACCACTTCAGAGATCAGTGTCCATTTGCGTTGTAATCTAATACTTGCCTTTTCAATGAAAAATCATATTTAAACATTTTTTTGGTATTCTAATTTATCCAGGTTAGCCTGTTCAGTGCTTTTTTGTTCTGTTCTCCCAGAGGGACCTGCGTCTAATTGTATCATATATAACTCGGCCATTGGACACACTTCCGCACTCTCATGTGCACTCTCTCCACTCCCTGGGGAGTGCTGTATTGGCGGCATCGATCTGGGTTCGAACCCGGCTCCCATGCTTTGCAGTCAAGCGTCTATCCAATCGTGCCACAACACCTCCACAACATGATTTCTGATGCTCAAATATTTACAGAAGGTAGATTAAGATACCCTCTGAGGAAATATCAAAATCCTGAATCTCATATTATTTAAAACAAAATTTGACCATTCAGCTAATAACGGAGAAACTATTACCGCGACTTAACGGTTATGTTGTGGTGTAAAGTCACATATATCGTACATATCGTACTTAATTTGCACCCAGATGTGTTATTGTCTTTGCCACATGTTGGTGTCCCCAGCATTCCCCCGTAAATGCGCTTGGAGCAACAATAACATGGAAAAAGGGGGGCAAAAACCAAACCATATAAAGTATTTGTCTTATGTTTCTGTATTATCCCCGAGGGATCAGACCGGCTGGGAAAACACCATAAACAGCTGAATATTGTTGTAATCTAAATTATTTTCCAAAGTGGGGTGGCGAGGCCGTATGTTGGGATGGCAGACAATTAAAGGGTACCACCAGGCAAAGAACAACACATAATTAAATGTTTTGTTACCGTTTTGTGATATCAAATAGATACCAACATTTTGCAAAGGGTTGTGTAATTCATAAACAATGCAAATTAATTACCACCACTTACGGAACCATTATTATTTCATGGTTCCGTACGTGCCAAACATGTGCGAGTGCGCCAATTCTATTCACGTGTACGTTCGCTCTGGACAAAGGTAGTCTTCGTACATGCAGACCCATGAACGCATGCTTTAGAATGGTGATTGCGTTTTCCAATTATATATTTTGTTAAGGAACATATTTGTCTGAACTTGTTGATGGAATGGACTGCTAAAGATGTTACCTTTCATTTATAAGAACATTATTTTTGGGTGGTGGTACCCTTCAAGTATTGACACCAATAGGGTTACGGGTACTTAGATCTTTGTGATAAATTATAATTAACATTTTCCTGCAATGCGACATTTACTCAAAAGGCTCTAGTAACTTTGTTGCAATGTGCAAAAAGTGATGAATGGTTGGTAAAATATGTAGTTTTGTGAATTGATATGTCCTTTAGTATTTGGTGATAATTTCATGTAAAATGCAAAGTGACATTCCTTTACTCATTACATTGACTTTGTACATAGTTATAACTATCCAATACGTCGATCCTGGGGGGCCGGGGGCGGTCGCCCCCCAATTACAATATTGGGGGGGGGGGGGGGCAAACATATCGTTTGTAGGTTACCTTGATCATGTTGTGGTATCATAGCAAATGTGGCAGTTGGTGCAATGTTTGAACTGTGTATGTCACTGCGAACATTGTTTGTGGGAGTGCATAACGTTTTCCCAGTCGGTTGAATCATGACACACTTACCCCCATATAGTACCCCCAATCGAAAAAATGGATCGACGCCTCCGATCCAATGGATAGTTAAAAATCGGAACATTTCATTCGTAAATATATTGATAACGAAAGAAAAACTTGAAATAAAAACATGCTCCATGCTTCTATTGGTAATACAGATACAACAGGGTATGAGATAAGTTGTGTGGATTTAGACCATGTTACTATAGATCCATTTATTGAGTGTTAACATGATCATAGTAAATGGGTTTATGATGAGAAGAGGCATATACAGGGTGGCCCAAACAAAACGGAACGGGGCACTTCCAAAATAAAGTACCAAAATATTTATGTCCATCGGATAGGGTGTCTTTTCCAATGAACAACAATACCAAGAACAGTAATTTTGGTCGTGTAGTTTTTGTTTTAAGACGCTGTGAGTGAGACCATATCAGGTGCCCATTTTTGTAAATTTGTACCTAGTCAATGCCAGTTAAATTGCACTCCCTGCCCGTAATACCATTCAACGAACATGTCCATTCTCTCGGCACACGGCTGAGTGCACATTAACAATGGCGCGCCTTAGGGTCCATGGTTCAACTGTATGAAAGGCGGTACGTGCGATGTATCAAGCACTGGCTCGGTAAAAATTGACAAAAAAAAGAACCTGACATGGTGTCTATTCACGTGTACGTTTGGAGACAATAGTATCCCGGGCGATTCGTTCGCTCTGGACAAAGGTAGTCTTCGTACATGCAGACCCATGAACGCATGCTTTAGAATGGTGATGCGTTTTCCAATGATATGTTTTGTTAAAGGAGACCATCAGGCAAATAACAACACATTATTATATGTTTTGGTACCGTTTTGTGATATCAAATAGATAACCAACATTTTTGCAAAGGGTTGTGTAATTCATAAACAAAGCAATTAATTTCCACCACTTACGGAACCACTGCTATTTCCTGGTTCCATACGGGCCAACCATTTGCGAGTGCGCCAATGCTATTCATGCGCACGTTTGTAAACAATAGATTCCCGGGTGATTCGTTCGCTCTGCACACATTGCAATTCACCGCACACATATCAGTCTGTGTAATTCAGACCCCATGAACGCATGCTTTAGAATGGTGATGCGTTTAAAAAAAAAATATGGAAACCTATTTTTGTGAACTTGTTGATGGAATGGAATACTAAAGATGTTACCTTTCTTAAATACGAATATTATTTTTGGGTGGTGGTACCCTTTAAGGAACATATTTTCTGAACTTGTTGATGGAATGGACTGCTAAAGATGTTACCTTTCATTTATAAGAACATTATTTTTGGGTGGTGGTACCCTTCAGTTGAGTGTTAACATGATCATAGTAAATGGGTTTATGATGAGAAGAGGCATATACAGGGTGGCCCAAACAAAACGGAACGGGGCACTTCCCAAAATAAAGTACCAAAATATTTATGTCCATCTGATAGGGTGTCTTTTCCAATGAACAACAATACCAAGAACAGTAATTTTGGTCGTGTAGTTTTTGTTTTAAGACGCTGTGAGTGAGACCATGTCAGGTGCCCATTTTTGTAAATTTGTACCTAGTCAATGCCAGTTAAATTGCACTCCCTGCCCGTAATACCATTCAACGAACATGTCCATTCTCTCGGCACACGGCTGAGTGCACATTAACAATGGCGCGTATCAAGCACTGGCTCGGTAAAAATTGACAAAAAAGAGAACCTGACATGGTGTCACTCCCAGCGCCCTATAACAAAAACTACACAACCAAATTGACTGTTCTTGGTATCGTTGTTCATTTGAAAAGACACTCTATCCGATGGACATAATACATTTGTTACTATATTTTGGGAAGTGCCCCGTTCCGTTTTTTGGGGGCCACCCTGTATAGACGTTGGAGCCAAGAGGGATAGTGGCTGCGGCTCCCCTATAAAGATTGTTATTGATGTTTACACGTGGCTGTGGGTATATATATGAAAATTGAAAATTCTATATTTTTATTTTTATTCTCTAATTTGTCCTATAATATTGATTTCTAGATAGCTATACCTAGCTCATAGATGTACAGATATTGTTAAATCAATTTTATGGAAAGTGGATTTAGCGCCTGCTGGAACTATTCTCTTAAATGACACATATTTGTCAAGTGATCTACTAACATTGTCCGAGTCCACATAACTTAATTAGAAGTCTTTAAGTTATCTCATACCGTGGTGAATCATTATCACCAATAGAAGCATGAGTCATATAGTATGGATAATGTAAGGATAATTACAATACACACTTTAGTAATGAACCACACACACAATTTAGTATCATGGTGATCTTTCATGTTTAATTTATTAGTTATTCTCAACCAAAATGGAATCATGCAATCTGACATTACTGCGAAAACAAAAACATGCAATAATATAATACAAATTGTGTACGACGTCCATAATTGTAATATAAAAATGATTTGTAATGGAAGGTTAAAATCAGATACTTCATAATAAGAGAATGATTTTCATAAGACTACATAAGACATGCAACATGTTAATTAAACAAACATATATTTTAGGGATGATAAGCGGATAATAAACCGTGTTTATAAAGTAAAAGATGAGAATAATATATATATTTCCCCGGATGACAATAAATATGACAAAATACAAGCTTGGAGGCAATAAACTCTCTTTTTTTGATTAGACATATAAGACAATATACTTGAACAGGCATAGTCAATATAGTCTGCTGTACGATTATATATAAGTGGTATTCACATTCGTATCGAGTTTTGTAATTATCCATAAAATGACATATCAAATAATTTGCCAAATATTAAAGGGAATAATTTCTTATGTTGACATACCTATGCTACAACTCGGTATATAATGTATATTTCTGTTATATGATGTGTCCATGGTGGTGCAGGTGAGTCGCTCGACCACAGACCACACGGTTAGAGTGATGTTGACATGTCTGAAGAAGAATCTCAGTAAAAGCAATTGCATGTTGTATGCATGTATGCATCCCACCTAATATGCCTATAAATCACCACCACAGCCTCCACTGCACGTCGGACTAGGCAAGCCAATATTGCAGTATTCCCATTCTATTTGGTTACGGGTAGTATAGCACCATGCGTAGAAGCGGATGGGTGCGGGGTTGCGACAGTAGTTGTGGTCCCCCAGCCCCGCAGTAGGGTAAGCCTGGTGGGTGTAAGGGTGCGGTTGCGGTGCCTGATCGCTCCACTTCTGGCATGGGAAACCGCTCCGGGTCACGTTCACATGGCCTCTGTAATCAGCAGCGCCGTCCGAGACGTAGCATTCTTGTGGGTCTGCAACAGAAAATATGGGAAATAATTGTAAGCTTTGGTTAAACACTCAAATTCGTAATTCTGTGCCAGATGCGGGCCTGATGCTCACATCAGAGTGCTTGAAACACATTTATGCCAACCTTTGCATTTCAACATTTGCATCTCATGACGTACAGCTACGCAATTTTATTTGGTAAGCTGGGTGGTGTTGCGAGTAATCGCAAAGTTGTGTTTAATCGCAGGTCAGAAATTATGATTGGCTCAAGTGCGCGTGTTTTCTGACTTGCGATCAAACGCAACTTTGTGATTAAAGGAATATGAGCTTTGGTATAGAGGGCGCTATCCCAAATATTTGTGTGTGAGATAATGAAAAAAAAATCGAAAGAGCATACAGTTTTAGTGACAGAATTAACTTTATTTGATACAAATCGGTTCAGAAATGGCTGAAATATCCATAAACGTAACAATTTGTCATAATTGTGGGGCCCCACAATTATTCGATAATTTTGAACCAGCCGTTAAATTTATTTTAAAAATACTTCTTCTTTTGAAAAATTTACAAAACAGCTTTTAAAAATAGTTCTTGATTAACTCTCTTTCTAATCCCTATTCAAACAACCATCCCATGCACAATATTATATTTTAAATGATTGAAACCGATAAGTGATTTACAGAGCGCCCTTATGAGTTGTAACGGCCCTTTTTGAATGATAACAGGCTTTTTACTTAGTCATTTGTAATTTTGTATTCCTTTCAAGCATGGTGAGGTTATAACTATCAGTTTGTAATGTAATGTTGCAGGTTTTGGTTACTCAAATTCAGTTTGACCAAAATTAACTATCCCTTTAAACGCAACTCTTTTTGCAACACCGTCAAGTGCTGATGGATGTCACGTAAGAATGTCAGTGGTTAACACTTAAAGTGCCATGTAAAAACTTGGAGAGGTATTTTGTCCCACTCAGGACGATGAAACAAAGGCAAAATATTGCTTTCATAGGCTTTCACATATTAGGGGGTATGATTTCTGGAAGTTAGAGCATAATTGGGCAAGAAACAAGTATATTGTCAGTTCTTTAAGGACACCTGGAAGTTTCCACCATTTTGTTTTCTAATTAATGTGATGAGATACTTGATTAAATGAATTATACAAAAAAGATACCATCAACAACAACTTTAATTTACTTTGGTATATCTGTAAAAATGTGTAGGATTTATGAATATTAGTAATTTTATTTTGCAGAACGCTGGAAAGATCGCCATACCTTACATACCATACGATTTATTTTAAAATTTGAAATCAATTTTTTAACTATTAGAACATTTCAATGGACACTAATATCATTCTAGAATTTCCATATAATGTATTTTAAAATGGAGTCAAAGCCAACCAAAATCTTAACAAAGGACATTTTGGGAATAACCAATAAGTGTATCTTTAAATGAGGATCCTTCGGTTTAAAACGCACGACCCCTTGATTGAAATTCGAGCGCCGATCCGATTGACCCACAGTGGTAATGTCGGTTTCGGTTTCGGTGGTGGAGTTGGCACTGTTGATAGCGTTAAGAAATGTATTTATTACCATCGGAATATTTTCGGCAGTCCGGGTGGAACATCCCGAGTTCACAGTACTGCCAGTAGGCAGCAATGTCCTCCGTAAAGCAGGCCGGGGCAGCGTCTGTATCCAAGGGTGCTCTACAGTAGTTATGGTCCCCCAACCCTGCATTGGGAAAGTTCTCCGCGGTATCGTTGTACGCAACGGCGAGCCCGTCTGTCCAGCTCCGACAGGTATGATTGCCCCAGGTCTTAGACAGGTTTCCGCGGTACGCGTGGCCGTCCGGGTCTGCATGGCAATCGTACTTCTCAGGCAATTTGCCTGAAATTAAAGCAAATACATTATAAGGATATGATATGGACACTTTAAAGTGCCCCACCAAAGGCTGTAAATTAACTTGTGAAATTATGGTACAAGGGGGAATATACAAAGATGGATTGAGGAATTATTGACAAAACGTAAACATGGCAAACAACGTAAAATTGAATCAATTCAAAACAGGGCAGCACGTTTTGTAATAGGGGACTAAAAGTTGGCTAAACGGTTTATGGTTAGGATTAATGGTTGCATGACAGTAGTGTAAATATTGTGACACCATGCAGCCATCCACCTTTTTTTTCTTGAAAAGTGTTCGTATAAACGTTGGTGTATTGTTGGCTAAAGGTTGGCGAAACGTTGGCCCGATGTCAAAAGTAGCCAAAAGGAAGGGCAAGGGTTGGGAAAACGTTGGCCCAACATTTGCGGGACGTTGGCTTATGGGGGTTGGGCCAACAAGGGCCCAGCGGCAAGAATGACGTGGGCCGAACGTCACGTTTTGATGTTGGCCCGACATTGACTTATATAGTCATATTAACGTTGGGGTTTAGTCGGGTCAATGTTGGCTTGACGTCAGAAGAGCAAAATAAAAGGTTGGGCAAATGTTGGCTCAACAGTAGCCAGACGTTGGCTTATGGGGGTTGGGCCAACGAGGGCCCAGCGTCAATAATGACGTGGCCCGAACGTCACGTTTCGACGTTGGTCCAACATATCCGCCTACATAGGGCAAACAATGGGCCAACGTAGCATTGTAGGATTCTTAACCACTGGGTCTTGGTCTCGGTCTCGAAAATTGTGGACGACTCGAAAATTGTAAAGGTACTTGGTCTCGGCTTCAACAAATTTCGACAACTACCCCTCCCCCCCCCCCCCCCTTTGAAAAATCCAGGGTACGCCACTGGTTACACCACATGTATTTGGTGTCAAGTGATAAACTGTTTCTGCGTGAATTAATAAACAAGTAACCGAATAACTCTCGTAAATTGTTATCTGTATATCCGAGCTCGTGGAACGTGCTTTATGAACTGAGTGATTATGATTGTGACTGTGATTAAGAACTATATAACCTCGGCCATCCACACAAATAGAACATCATCATCATCTTCATCCTATAACATTTGTCAGTAGCTGACATTCGTTACACTATGTTAAACGTTCTAATGTGTACTATCCAATATAAAACAGTTTTACATTGACTGTATGTTAATTTATATATTGTGTACTATCGAATTAAAAATAGTTTTACATTGACTGTATGTTAAGTGATCGAATGTGTATTATCCAATATCAAATATTTGCTATTTCGTTACATGAATATAGCCTAGAAAAGCAACATGAAGTGCTCTGTACAGCCTTTAAATTGGAGCGCCGTCTCCAGGTAGATATTTTATCTAACACGTACAATGGATTTTTTTGATAAATGAGAATTTAGTCAAAAGAGAAAAGTATTTTTTCGAATGTCTTCTTTTATTATAATTTCATATCAATACATTTACACGTGTTACGGAATAAATACAAATGTGTAATTTTTGGTTGTGTTTGCCTGAAAATGACTCGGTGTTAACTTGTGTCTGTACTTACTATCTGATAGTCACTGTAATGCATTTGTGTGGGAAAAGCTGTGTAGTTATGCTGTTTCCCTTGCATTATATCAGGATGGTTGAGCATGTTGGGAGGATATTGATGAAATCACTCACTTGACTTTTAAAACAGCATTACCAGTGAAACATGTTGAATGTTCAAGACAAGATGCAAAAACGACTGGACATGAACATAAAACATGGTTATAAATTATGGTCTTGATTAGTCCATAATGAAATGTTACATTGTTAAACGTCAGGAAATAAATGATTGAATAAATTAATATAAAAAGTAGGAAATATAATTCTTACACAAAATGAATATGAATATTGTGAAATGGGAATTATGTGTACAGTTGTTATAACATTTATGAAACATTTTTACTTAAGAGAATAAATTGACGCGTCGATGGATGTATGTGTTATGGTTGGGTATGCAAAGAATTGTGATTTATTTTTCTAACAGTATTTCTTCAGCATTACTCGATAGAAAAAAAATGTGCACCGAAATGATTACTTTTGAAAGAATAGATAGAAATCAAAGGATATGTATAGAGAGCTTGCTTATTTTATATTCTTCTGATTTTCGCCAAGATATCCGATCCTTTATTTTGATACTTTGTCATACTTATTGACCCCAAACTTCCTTAGATAACACCATCTGTTCAATTTGAAATTGCATTTATACAAAAATCGCCAATGAGTTCGCCTAGCAGCATCGTTGTATATTCATGTTGCAAATGACTTAGATGAACCATAACATCTAATTATTGCTTTAAAAATCAGGTAAAATAATTTATTATTAAGTCCATGTTAGTAAAGTGTGTTGTGCACGTTGACAATAAAGTCAATCTATTGATTATTTAACGGAATCTCTTCTGTTTTTCACCATTTAGAAAAAGTGTCATGCTCCGAAAGCTTCGCGAATTGATAAGGAAAAGATACGATAGTACTCACCGATTGCGTTTTGTCTGATTTGACGATTTCTTCCTTTGCCCACAAAGTTTTCTTGAGAACTGTCTGGAATATATGGGAGAACTCGGAATATATCAATATAACAACGCGCATACGGGCAGGCTCTGTCTGGGAGGACTAAAGCCGATCAAGCACTATATTACTGCAGTTCACAAATACCGTTTGTTGTGGTGCGTAACATTTTAATTATCCGCTAGTTATGTTTTTGTTAACAAAGTGATAATACGTATTTGTCGTATGCAGACAAGGTACTAGATGGCAAGACATCAAACATTAACAGCTGCAAGTCTATACACAAACAAGTTGTTCCATTCTAGATTGTGCAATCATCATAGAGTAAAAGCCGGACCAACCAGGCTAACATAGGCAATGTGTTAATATCCCCGATAATATCATCATAACATGTTATTGTCGGGGATAATGAGCCATTGCCAATAGGAGCCTGGTTGGTACCAGGGGCGTAGACAACGGGGGGGGGGGGGGGGATGAGGGGGATGCATCCCCCCCACCTCACAAGGTGGGGGGGATGACGTGTACAATCATCCCCCCCAGGTTTTAGGAAAATACATTGTGTGTGTGTGTGTGTGTGTGTGCGTGTGTGTGTGTGTGTGTGTGCGTGTGTGTGTGTGTGTGTGTGTGTGTGTGTGTGTGTGTGTTTGAATGGTGTAGGTGCGTGTGTTTGTGTGTGTGAGTGGTATACAATGTATGAGCTAAGACTTGTTAATTCTAACATTCAAAATCTAATTTATACATCCAAGTTTTTGCTACGCGCTTCGCGCGCGAACAGATTATCTCAGTTTGTTATGTAACTTGTGTATGATCTGGGGTGAGTACTTTTTCTCTACCGGGCATGTAGTTCCCGTGTGCCTACATCGGCATTGCTCTGGCTGCTTGTGTGACGTGCACCAAATTGCACCATTTCAAGTATATAAATGCAACATCTTAACCGTTATCCCCCTCACAAAACCTCCTCATATGGCTCTGCCCCAGCCCTCGGTCGCTTCGCTCCATCGGCACTCATTCGTGGCTGTAGGCTTTGTTGTTGGATAATAGATAATGTGGCATATGGTTTATGTTGGACCTGTGTATGAAAATAAATATAATGTACTATGTGTGTGTGTTGGGGTACATATTTATTAGTGTGTCAATTATTTGTTTTCTTCGTGAAAAATATATTGAACATTTCTGGTCGATCAAGTCATATCTATCTTACACAGATGCAGTCAATCTTACTCTCGAATTTCCTATCTAGGTATGCACCAGATTGCACAATTTCAAGTCAAAAAATGCAAAAGCTCCCTCCCGTGGGAGGGGGGACACCCCCTCCCACACCCTCCCCCCAAATCATAACACGCTTCCTAGATACAGTCAATCTTACTCCCGAATTTCCTATAGTTTGCACCAGATTGCACAGTTTCAAGTCCAAAAATGCAAAAGCTCCTTACCGTTGGAGGGGGGACACACCCTCCCCCAAATCATTACATGCTTTCCCAGATTTCCTATCTAGGTATGCACCAGATTGCACAATTTCAAGTCCAAAAATACAAAAGCTCCCTCCCGTGGGAGGGGGGACACCCCCTCCCACACGCTCCCCCCAAATCATAACACGCTTCCTAGATACAGTCAATCTTACTCCCGAATTTCCTATAGTTTGCACCAGATTGCACAGTTTCAAGTCCAAAAATGCAAAAGCTCCTTACCGTTGGAGGGGGACACACCCTCCCCCAAATCATTACACGCTTTCCAAGATTTCCTATCTAGGTATGCACCAGATTGCACAATTTCAAGTCCAAAAATGCAAAAGCTCCCTCCCGTGGGAGGGGGGACATGCTTCCTAGGCAGTCAATCTTACTCCCGAATTTCCTATAGTTTGCACCAGATTGCACAGTTTCAAGTCCAAAAATGCAAAAGCTCCTTACCGTTGGAGGGGGGACACACCCTCCCCCAAATCATTACACGCTTTCCCAGATTTCCTATCTAGGTATGCACCAGATTGCACAATTTCAAGTCCAAAAATGCAAAAGCTCCCTCCCGTGGGAGGGGGGACACCCCCTCCCACACCCTCCCCCCCAAATCATAACACGCTTCCTAGATACAGTCAATCTTACTCCCGAATTTCCTATAGTTTGCACCAGATTGCACAGTTTCAAGTCCAAAAATGCAAAAGCTCCCTACGGTGGGATGGGTAACACCCCCTCTCACACCCTCCCCCCACTCATTCGCGTCGCTCCCTCGCATTATCTCACTCTCACCCGGCTCAAAGTTGGCAACCCTGTGAGTGTGGTTGGGCATGAGCCCCTGCCCCCCAACAAATCGTGAGCCCCCTTAGGTCTTGCCCAATTCCCTCGGTCTCGAAACATTTTGGCAGGTGGTCTCGGCCGGGGGAAAATTTCATCCCCCCCAGGTGTAAGAACCTGTCTACGCCACTGTTGGTACATATTATTGTCTGTATTGTCTGTCTGGCAAGGAAACTGTTGTTTTCATTAATGTTTTGCATTTGTAAAGTTACGTTTCACATAGACAAAACGATAATTTATATTCGAACATATAATGGAAACCACTAAAAAAAAACCATTAACAGTTCAAATATGGATTATCCACCAACCAGTTTTTAAAAAATGCTTCCAGACAAATTTTATAATTTGAAGAAGAAAAAAAAACATCACGATACTACAGTAAGTGATAATGTGTCTGCAGACGAAGACTGGTCCATTGTGTACGAAGTACGCGTCTACCATGCTTATATTATCTCCTAACGTACGCGGGTATATAATTGGCGCACTCGCAAACGCTTTGCGCTTACGGAACCATCGGCACTGTTGGTTCCATGGTTTCGTTGATGAATTGCATTGTTTATGAATAACACAACCCTTTGCAAAGTGTTGGACATCTACATGTATTTGATACCAAACAACGGTTCCAAAACACATAACACTATTCATAATGTAAGAAGAAGGTCGTTATCAATGATAAGAAATCAGTGGTCGGTCGCTATTCATGAAATGATGAAAAACGACACTCTTCTTACATTATAATAGCGACCTTTTGTGATGTTTTGCTTGTGTGAGTGTGCGTGCGTATGTGAGAGAGAGTGTGTGTGTGTGTGTTTGAGTCTGTGTGTGTGTGTATGTGTTTGCATCTGTATGCGTGTGAGTGGGTGCGTGTGTGCGTGTGTGCGTGTGTGTGTGTGTGTGTGTGTGTGTGTGTGTGTATGTGGGTGGGTGTTTGTCATGATAGTGTGCGGGAGGATAACATGTGACGTTCATGGCGTCCTGGTGAACGCGCGTTGACTAAAAGCGAAAATAAATCAAAGGTAGTGCACAGGACGGGTCGACTATTCAATTCGCATCGTTAGAGGACGGGAAAGGCGTCGTCGTCCACACTTGCGAAAAGACCCTAATGGCGTCGCAGTACACCCTTTGTGGAAGGGTAAATGACAGATTTCGGCTATATCTATATGCGTCCGGTCGATGTGTGCTGTAGTTATGCGGTGTGGTGGGGAACTAGAAAGCTGGTACGCGTGAAGTCGTTGACCGTACGGTGTTTTCAATAGTCGTTAATAGTGGTCTTTTGCCTGGTACGGTTATATATTAGAGCCAAGAGTCAGATTATCATCTGACCATCGCGATGCCTCGAAATGAGGACAAAATTAGTTTTAAAATCAGAATTTCACAAGAATGCGAGCATTTGGAGGCAAGTAATTCTTATTCACATGTCCTAACTTAGTTTTCTAAATGTTCAGAAAGAACCTATATTCACACATATCTTTAATGAGGCTTGCAACGAATAGTCACGTATCACGTTCACGTTCACGTTTTGCTCCTTTTCGTGAAACAGGTCACCCTAGTCTACGAAGTGTTGGGTTACGTGACCAAACATTTTGTTGATATACTATATGCAATCCACGAAAGCTCACGTAAATTGGAGCTTGCGTTAAAAAAATAATGTAAATTGTCGTTGAGAAGAGACTAATTCTCGGTTTAAATTCAACCGAGCCTACCTATACCAATTAGTTCGGATGTCAAATAATTTAATTGATTCAATTGATTGATTGATTGGTTTGATTGATTGATTGATTGATTGATTGATTGATTGATTGAGTGAGTGATTGATTGATTGATTGATTGATTGATTGATTGATTGATTGATTGATTGATTGATTGTTAGATTGAATGATTGATTGATTAATTGAATCGATTCAATCACCTTAATGATAAATTATTTAATTAAATCATTGTTTTATTAACTCATTAAGATCGCGGCAAATTCTGGCGTAATGCGGAGTGAATGGTCCGCTGCGTATAGCAGCGTTCAGCTGCAAGTCAACATTTTTGTCAACAATTCACGCACGACACTCGTGACACGTGTTTGGAATAATTCTAATACCAAGAGAAAAAATGTAAATGGTATGGTTGTACATTTACAAAATGACAGAACTGCATATTATCGTCTCAGATTACTCTGAATTATGTACAGAAATATCATAAAAATAATGATTAAAAATTGATTTGATAAGGGGTTTCGGCCTTTTCGTCGACATTCTAAATCATTTTGTGCTTGTATGTCTGGTCTTAGTAACAAGCGCTTGCAATTTTAAACATCTTGATTAAACACTCACGTCACGTCACGTCGCGACTATTCGTGTTTTACCGGCGTGGAAAACAACGAATGGTAGGCCCTACAC
The DNA here is from genome assembly GCA_037951105.1 of Echinarachnius parma. Classification (NCBI taxonomy): domain Eukaryota; kingdom Metazoa; phylum Echinodermata; class Echinoidea; order Clypeasteroida; family Echinarachniidae; genus Echinarachnius; species Echinarachnius parma. The sequence continues at coordinate 17,322 of JBAMJV010011271.1, forward strand.
TTCGCAAATTAGTGTCACCTGTTTTACGAAATAGCGTAAAACGTGAACGTGATACGTGATACGTGACTATTCGTTGCAAGCCCTTTAATGACGAACTATTACTTATACAATGAAAAAAACATGAGTGACGGGAAAACGGTTACTTGGCAGACAAACACATTGTTTCCCATTCACAGACAATAATATTGACCAACCAGGCTTCAATAGGCAATGTGTTATTCCCGACAACAACATGTTATGATGTTATTGATGGAGATATTAACACATTACCTTTGTGAGGCCTATTGGGCTGCATTATCTCTATGAGGATTGCAAAAGCTAGACTGGAACAAGTTTTTCGTAATAATTGCAGCTGCTCATGTTTGATTTATCTTTTATCTATTACCTTTTCTGATTCGATTACAATTTTGGTAAAAACAAAAAATCATGATAATTAGATTGTCACGCATCCAAATAAACGGTATTTGTAGTAGGGTGTGGTGTTACTGTCTGGCATAGAGCAAGGCACGCAAGGTACACGTGTGTGCATCCCGCCAATAGAAGTCGGGCGCATCTGGCCAAAAATAATATATACAATAATATTCATACGCGTACAAATCGTGGGGAGGGGGGGGGGGGGGTGGGGTGGGGGCTGCAGTAGTGTTTGATGGGCTTTAGTCCCCCTAGATAGAGCTTTTATGAATGCTCATGATTATATTGATATATTCCGTGTTCTTTCCATCATTTCTAGTCATTTCTCAACAAACTCTCATGCGCAGCGGTACAAATCGTCAAATCAGTCGAAAATCAGTTGGTGAGTACTTTCGTACATTTCTCTATCATTTCGCTGGAGTATTCGCAGCATGACATATTACTTAATTGCAAATATACAGAACCGATTAAGTTTAAAAAGTAGTAATTCAACTTAATTTTCGAGGTGCGGAACACAGTTACTTTACAAACACGGACTCAATAATAAAACCTGATTTTGAAGGCGACAATTAAACGAAATGGTACATACAAGTATGATCAGGCTTATGCGACTTGCTTATGCAAGTCAACATGTTTGTCAAAAATTCACGCACGACACTCGTGACACGTGTTTGGAATAATTCTAATACCAAGAGAAAAAAATGTAAATGGTATGGTTGTACATTTACTAAATGACAGAACTGCATATTATCGTCTCAGATTACTCTGAATTATGTACAGAAATATCATAAAAATAATGATTACAAATTATTTGATAAGGGGTTTCGGCATTTTCGTCGACATTCTAAACCATTTTGTGCTTGTATGTCTGGTCTTAGTAACAAGCGCTTGCAATTTTAAACATCTTGATTAAACACTCACGTCACGTCACGTCGCGACTATTCGTGTTTTACCGGCGTGGAAAACAACGAATGGTAGGCCCTACACTTCGTAAATTAGAGTCACCTGCTTTACGAAATAGCGTAAAATGTGAACGTGATACGTGATACGTGACTATTCGTTGCAAGCCCTTTAATGACGAACTATTACTTATACAATGAAAAAAACATGAGTGACGGGAAAACGGTTACTTGGCAGACAAACACATTGTTTCCCATTCACAGACAATAATATTGACCAACCAGGCTTCAATAGGCAATGTGTTATTCCCGACAACAACATGTTATGATGTTATTGATGGAGATATTAACACATTACCTTTGTGAGGCCGATTGGGCTGCATTATCTCTATGAGGATTGCAAAAGCTAGACTGGAACAAGTTTTTCGTAATAATTGCAGCTGCTAATGTTTGATTTATCTTTTATCTATTACCTTGTCTGATTCGATTACAATTTTGGTAAAAAAAAAAATCAAGATAATTAGATTGTCACGCATCCAAATAAACGGTATTTGAAGTAGGGTGTGATGTTACTGTCTGGCATAGAGCAAGGCACGCAAGGTACACGTGTGTGCATCCCGCCAATAGAAGTCGGGCGCATCTGGCCAAAAATAATATATACAATAATATTCATACGCGTACAAATCGTGGGGAGGGGGGGGGGGGGGGGTGGGGGCTGCAGTAGTGTTTGATGGGCTTTAGTCCCCCTAGATAGAGCTTGTATGAATGCTCATGATTATATTGATATATTCCGTGTTCTTTCCATCATTTCTAGTCATTTCTCAACAAACTCTCATGCGCAGCGGTACAAATCGTCAAATCAGTCGAAAATCAGTTGGTGAGTACTTTCGTACCTTACTTTCTCTATCATTTCGCTGGAGTATTCGCAGCATGACATATTACTTAATTGCAAATATACAGAACCGATTAAGTTTAAAAAGTAGTAATTCAACTTAATTTTCGAGGTGCGGAACACAGTTACTTTACAAACACGGATTCAATAATAAAACCTGATTTTGAAGGCGACAATTAAACGAAATGGTACATACAAGTATGATCAGGCTTATGCGACATGAATAGACAACGATGCTACTTATGCGTACTCATTCCCGATTGATACACCCCTAGCCCTAAAACCACATACTTCTGAATCTGAATTTAAAATAAGGAAGATGTTTATCAATATTTTGTCGACGCTCTGTTCGATTTAGATTTGAAAGATGTTTTTAATTGTTACAAAACAGTTTTTTATTATCACATCAATTAAATGTTTGTACTGCTGGAAAATTGTTTTATTTTTTATTTTGTAGCATATTTGTAACATGTTTGAAGCTATGCGACAGCATAAAAACAATTATTTTCATACTCAATGTCAGCACTTAGATATAATTTATTATATACCTTAGTATTAGACAATTCAACGCTATTTGACTTCGTCAGGACAAACAATTTTTCATTAAAACTTAAAGGGACTTGAATTGAATTGAATTGAATTTATTCGGCAAAATAAAATACAAAATGTTACAAAATAAATGTACATATCATATACAGATTAAAGCCGGGACCTCTGTGAAGCAGCAGCTTGTAATTGAGGCCCCAATAAATAAGCATTTACAATAAAAACAATGAACAGATAGCAGTAACTTTATACATTATAACACAATCATACACATTCACACAGGATAGGAACGAGGAGAGAAGGAGAAAGGGGAGAGATCTAGTCAGTCATGGATGACAGCTCATGAAATGCAAAGCGCTTAAATAAGGTTTTAAAACGAGTAAGAGTGGTGCTAGATTTGAGTTCATTACTAATAGAATTCCATTCATGTACACCTGTGAAGCTAATTGAATGGGTTCTGATTGTTAAGTGAGTAATGGGTTTGCGTAAGTTTTGACAATTACGAGTTGGATAGGTATGAAACAAGTCATTGGTTTTAAACATATTATTAAATATTTCTGGAAGAATACCTCTATGAAATTTATACATAAACATTAGAATATTAAATTTTACAAGATAAAACAATGGAAGAGTTTTCAATTGTACAAAAATAGGAAGAGTATGACTAATATATTGACTGTTTGAAATAATACGTATGGCACGTTTCTGGAGTAAAAATATCTGATTTGTGTGTACTCTATACGAGTTTCCCCATATTTCATTACAGTAATTTAAGTGTGGTAAGATAATTGCATTATAAATATAAATCAATATCCTAGAAGGTAAAAAGTCTTTCAATTTATATAATACTCCAATACTTCTAGATAATTTAGAGGAAATATTGACAATATGATATTTCCAATCTAATGATTCATGAATAATGATACCTAAACAATTTATTGACTCGGTTATTTCTATTATAATATTATTTATAGTTATTGAATCAATATCATGTGGAATCTTTCTAGTCTCAGAACGAAATATAATATATTTGGTCTTAGTGAAATTTAAAAACAACTTATTACATTTAAACCAGTCTTTATTAAGCTTATTTAATTCTTGATTAATAATATAAATTACCAAGGAAACATTTTTATTTGAATACAACACAACTGTACCATCAGCAAAAAGTGCAAATTGTAACAATTTAGAGGAATTAATAATATCAATTACATAAATCAAGAATAAGAGAGGTCCTAGTACAGAACCTTGCAGTACTCCAATATCTAAATTTTTAAATTCAGATTCGACACCATCTACCACCACATATTGTTTTCTATTCAACAAATAATTTTGGAACCACTGTAAGGGTAAACCCCTTAGTCCATAAACATTTAATTTTTAAAGAAGAATATGGTGGTCAATGGTGTCAAACGCCTTTGATAAATTCATAAAAAACCCACAGCAAAAATGTCCCTTGTCCATATTTTGTAAGATATGGTCAGTAAAATTGATTACGCTTAAAGAGGTGGAATGATTTTTACGGAATCCAAATTGTTCAGGAATTAATATATGATTTTTAGTCAAAAAGTCAGAGTCTATCATACATTAATCTTTCTAATAATTTCGAAAAAATTGAAAGGAGTGCAATTGGTCTATAATTTACAATCAGGAACAACGCCAGAGCTTAGTGACTTATTAAAAATATCACATAATGGATGTACAAAATAATGAATACATTCTTTAACTACTCGAGGTGAGATATCATCAGGTCCACATGCTTTTGATACTTTAATTAATGAAGACATTTTAACAATTTCATTAATAGATGTAGGTTTCACAAAAAAATACGAGTTTGGATTCAACAAATAATCAGCAAATGAATTATTCGAGCTTGATAGCGAGTTCAAAAGATGTTTTCCCACATTTACAAAATAAGAATTAAAGTGTTTTACTATGTCACATCTTGAGTTTAATTTTAAATCACCAAAATACATATTTTTAGGAAGAAGATTATATTTTTTGTTTCCGAGAATATCATTTATTTGACTCCAAGTTTTCTTCATATCACCTTGTATTGCAATGAATATATTTTTTATAATATTCAGATTTAGAACACCGTATAATATTTGTTAGTATATTTTTAATTATTTTTTATACTTTGTTACATTTTGAATACTTGGTATTTTCAATTGCTTTTTATACAATATATGTTTACGCTTCATAGATTGAAATATAGCTTTTGTAATCCATGGATTCTTAATCTTACTTTTTTTCTTATTCTTAACATTTTTTTAAGGGAAACATTTATTGTATATATCAAAAAATTGTAAGAAAAACATATCATAACATTTGTTTGTATCATCACAATTATAAACACTAGACCAATCAGTTGAAATCAATGATTGCTTAAATAATAATATGTTGGATTCAGTAATAACACGTTTTTGTAAGTTCTGTTTATTTTGGGATGTATTCACACTATAATTTCTAGAATTTCTTAAAATACTAAATATTGGAAAATAGTCAGAAAGATCATCATAAAGAATTCCTGAATATTTTTTTTATTATTATTGTATTCGTATAAATATTGTCTATCAAGGAAGCTCTATTTAATGAAATTCGAGTTGGTTTATCTATTAAAGGATACATACAATATGAATACATCATATCTAAAAATTCATTTGTTTTTGTGTGAGTACCATAACTTAGTAAATTTATATTAAAGTCTCCTAACAAATATACATCTTTCTTTTCACGTTCCAATGTTTGAAATAAATCCAGAATTTTTTCCAGTAAAACAGGTGATATCAGTGTTCGGTGGACGATAAATACATGCTACAATAATTGACTTACTATTCTCTTTAATTTCAACAAAAAACATTTCAAAATTACTAGTAGTGCAAGACAAATCATTTCGCACAGTATATTGAATATCACTATTTACATATAAAGCAACACCACCACCTACTTTTTTCAGTTCTGCATTACATGAGCGAGTGAATAGTTGGGAATATTGTACATATTTACATTTGTATTTGAATTAAACCAAGTCTCAGATATAGCCATTATGTCAAAGTTAAATTCAAGGGATGAAATTAATATTTTAAATTGATCAAAGTGTTTCTGAAGACTTCTTGCATTACGATGAAATAAGGAAAAGTGTTGTGGTTCATAATTACTATATTTCTCACTAAATTCTTCACTAAACATATATTGGCATGTATTATTTAAATCAAAATTATCTTGAACAGCAAACGGGTCTTCATTATCCTCTAGTAAATTTTGTTTAATGGAATTAATAGTAAGTGGGTTTATTTTTAAGGATTTAAATCTATTCATACCTATTTTCTTTGGACAAGTGAAAAAAACAATAATTATACTGTCAAATAAAATTCTTCATCATCTATTATATGGTTGAATGGTAAAATATCTGAAACACAGTTTATACAAAGCCATGACTGAGTGGAAGAGAAAGAATTACAATTCACGCACACACACATTCACACTGCTATACAGCAAATAATCAAATCCTTAGCAATACGATACTAAAGCATATAGAATTGTACAGTGTTAAAATACAAAAATAAAAAGTTAAGTGGTGATTTTGGATCAAAAAGAAAAGTCAAGTGTTATTTAATAATGTTCTATATGAGACAGGAGTTCAGTAAATATAGTCTTGTCTGATTGGTTGATTTCAAGTTTTGAGGTTTATATTCAAGGTAATTGTTTTAGGTCCTCTTTGCATGATATCACCTTAGTGATGCTCCTCCCGCCAGTTGCTCCGATGAGGGCGATGATGCGGCCATCAGATGACCACGCAGTCTTCACATTCTTAGTAACATTGTCCAAATCCTCAAAATTAAATTTTTATTCTAGCGGTTCCCTCATACCTTGTTGTATTCGTATTACCAATATAATTATGGGACAGGTTTCGGTTTTTCAAATTTCCCTTTCGTTACAAAGATATGTACGATCGAAGTATTCAGATAAGAAAAACTCCCCCGGAGTTTTTATTACCGTGTACAAAGTGAGTGCAGTGAGTTAGTGACTATCACTTTGCATTTTCGCTCATTACTTGGCCATGCAATGTCCATTTGACTTGAAATTTTCATACAATACCCTGTGGACATATGAGATAACAACAATATACATTGCATCAACCATTCATCACTTTTTGCACATGTCAACAAAGTTACTAGATCCCTTTAAGCCCGAAACATTTTTGGAATATTCCCGAGAGTGTTAACTTAATTAAAATGAACCCATTGAACTATCCATAATTGCACCGACGGGTTAATTTATTCTCTTTAGTATAGGGTTTCCCGCCCATTTTATCACTTTTGTCATAACATTTTTATAAATTTGCACTTCAATTTCGTCCCGAGAAGCCGATAATGTGCTAAAGCTAACTTCAGTTTCGTGTATTGTCGAAGAATTTCACACAATGTTTATTAAATTTAGTCATTATTTTGTCACACATTATCGTCCAGTACAATTCAAATTCGTCAGTCACAGATTTCTTCAGCAACTTTCAAAAACAGTATCATATAGATATTCTAACTATTTTTTGTTTGCAGAAAAAACGTGATTTGGTATTAAACAAATTTCCTGTTCTTTTTGTTCCTTTTTTTTGGGGGGGGGGGGGGGGGGGTAAGATTACGAACACACTGGGTAAACAAACTTACGTGTCCTGCCTTATTACAAAGTAAAACATTATATTCCTCTGTTTAACTATTGTAATCACAATATTAATGAATTAATTCATTTGATTCGAATACATCTTGCCAATAGCTTAAAATCAAAATGTCGGTGGTCAATGCTTAAAAGAAAACATGAATGTGACACTTGTATCATGATGACACAAATATACAAATATACCAACATTAACGGTTTTGAAATCGATGTTTAATATCGGACCAGAATACTATGGTATACGAGGAGTTCCTTTATTATGGTTGCATGATTACCTTCTGAAATAAAACAGTTTGTTGAATTTGGTGCGGAACAATCATCCATCTTAGAGTTGTATTTTTTGAAATTTGACAAGGGTCAATCTTGGGACCATTGTTGTTTCTCATTTATATAAACGATATCATTAACGCGTCATCATTTTTCTCCTATGTACTGTTTGCCGACGACACTAATGTTATATGTTCGAACCTTTACTTTGATGAATTAATTCGTTTTTGTGAATGTTGAATTGCCTTATCTTGTTGAATGGTTTACTTGCAACAAATTATTCCTTAATTTATCCATAGCAACATATATTCTAATTAAGGGGCCCCTAACTTGTATATAGATGAATACTTATGCGATATTGTTTTAGATAATTATCATTTAGAACGAAAATCTGATACTAAATTGTTAAGGGTCATTATCGATGATAATTTGAGTTGGAACCAACATTGATTAAACTTAACTTCTACCATATCAAAATCAATTAGAGTGTTGTATAAATTGAAATACCTATTACCTACTTATATTATGATTATTCTATATAACACTCTCATATTGCCGTATAACTTACTGCAACATCGCATGGAGTAAAATCACCGAGAAAAACACAGATCCCATATTTATTTTACAGAAAAAGGCTATCAGATTATGTACCAATTCAGAATACTTAGCTCATATATACTGACCTTTTTTTTTACTGAATATAAAAGGTTAAAAACAGCCGATATAAATTATTTACAATCTGCTATATGTATGTACAAACTGATTCATAATAAACTTCCTAGACAATTGTCTGATATGTTTGTACTTAATTCATAATTAGTACAAGAAACTGTGACTGTGTACCAAAAAAAATGTAGCATGCAAATCAATAAGACTTATATTGAACGTCTCCATATCTAATACACGACATATTTATAGGGCAATATCTACAGGGCAATCATGTCACTGCGGGCAGCAGCCTCTTCAACATCGTTAGCCTGTGTGTCTAGCCATGTACTCGTCTTACTTTTCTTAACTTTCTTTAACCAAAATTTCTACTTTTAGGGCAAAATGGTGGCGCTAAGACTGATCTCACTCGTGCTCGTTGTGAACATTGTTACGATGGTAACGGCAGGCAAGTTCATACAATTATTTCGTTCAATAGAACGCATTTATTTTGTTAGCAAAATACTGATATTTGGGTGAAAAGTATGTTATTCATTTTGCCACTCCCACATCTTTGTAGTTAAAGGGAATGACAGGTTAATGCCAGACGTAATTGAGATGGCTAAAACGTTAGATTGTTGTGTTATCATTGCCGACTAATATATATTATAAAAAGCAACGTTTGCGCATAATTTACCAGTCTGTTTTTCTCAGATATAAGCGGTAAACAAGAGGGCGCAATTCTCATTCTAATAATAACTTATTTACTAATTACATTATTTTAGAAAAAAAGCGTAAAGCGTACACTGTAAAAAAGAATCTCTGTAATTTTAGAGCAAATCTGCAGAGTCGACATAAAGTGATGTAAAAATACAGGTGGGTTGTTATTTTCTCCTTCAAACAGTTCATGTATTTGTTGTTTCAAATTGTATGTTGATTAGAATTACACGAGAATGAATGTAAACAAAATGAAAAAAAAGGAAAAATTCACCCTAGCCGAGATTCGAACCCTCGCCAATAAGATCGTCAGTCAAACGTCCGTACCACTATGCCAGGAGTAATGTTTACACTTGCTCTGGCAATTATGCTATGTGACTTATGGATACCTGTTATATATACTTGTGTTTAATACTCTGTTATGGTTAAGTCACAATTATTCAAATGGGGGAATTAACCCTTATCCTTTTGACTTACTGGATGTGATGAGAGCATAACTACTATCATTGCTAGTCACTTATTTCCTCATGAATATTCCCGATTACAAAAATAATTAATATTTTATGGACCACTGTCGTCTGCTTTCAATGCCCATAGGAGGCGGCCATTTCTTCAACTACTCGCGGAGAACACAATAGCAGTATCGTAACCCGCTATTGTGTTCTCCGCCTGACACGTCATTTCACCGCGAGAAGTTGAAGAAATAGCCGCCTCCTGTTGGCATTGAAAGCAGACGACAGTGGGCCATAAAATATTGATTATTTTCATTATTGGGAATATTCATGAGGAAATAAGTGACTAGAAATGACAAGAGTTATGCTCTCATGCTAGGAGTTCCTTCCCCTTTATATCACAACTGTAAAATTTTCCCAATTTGTTCTGATTACATTATATCTTTTTTTAGGCTTCAGCAACGAAATGGTATAAGGTGTAATGTGGAAAGGAATGACTGAATATCAATGTAAAATGTCTGTAAAATCAATGACCCCTTTTTTTTACATGGTTGTTCCGCAGGAAAACAACAAGATGTAAAATTACCATTGTTAAACAATTTGAAGTGTAAAATAACACACAGTGTGTAGTTTAATGACAATTTGATGTACTCATTAACTGCTTTAGAAATACAGATTTCATTTGCATATCATATTTACAACAAATGTTGCTGTATTTTTACTACAGCCATATTAAATTTACATATGATCCGCTGTATTTGTACTTTGCTTGTTCGATCTGTATTTGTTTTACTGTAAAAATACATCTTTTTATTTTACAGTGTACGACTGCAATGAAGACCCGAGCGGCGAGTTGTACCGTGGAGACCTGTCTACGACCTGGGGCAACCATGTCTGCCGAAGCTGGGCCGAGGGACCAGCCGTCGCATACAACGTTACCGCGGAGTTTTACCCAAATGGAGGTTTGGGTGATCATAACCACTGTAGACAACCCGATGATCTAGACGTAGCCCCCTGGTGCTTTACGGAGGACAGTGGTGTTGGCTGGCAGCACTGTGAACTTGGGATGTTTCACCCGGATTGCCGCAAATATTCAGATGGTAATTCATTATATCCATAATCATTAAAACTTTATTTTAATTCCGAAGACTTGTTTTGTACAAGGTTTGTTTGAACATGCTCTCTATGAGGTCAACAAAAGATGTGTCCACACCAATGGAACGCAAACATTTCCAGAGAGCTTCTATAATGGTATCAAAAGCCGTTTTAAAGTCAACAAGTTCAAGTGGATTGGTATTATTGTTTCTCTGATCTATCTGACGACAAACACATCATCTGTGGTGCCTCTACAACTTTTGAATCCACATTGTTCCTCAGTCAGATGATTCTGAATGGCTCCCAGCATTCTCATGAGGCCAATTCTACAAACAGCTTTCCCAGGTATGGAGAGTAGCGTTATAGCCCTGTACGTAGTTGATGTATCCAGCTTGTCTCCATTCTTAAACACTCAATTTATATAATAGCGCTGATATGATTGATACTCCTCTCTAAGCGCTTTACAATGAAATTATTAACCCGGTCATAGGGTACAATGCAAACAAGCACACACTGTGTGCACCATCTCCACTCACTTGGGAGCATTCTTTCCAAGCGGTTTATGCGCATTAAGAACATCATTCACATACAGGCGTTCACCTCCAACCGGGTCCCCATTTATACACCTATGTAGAGAGCAGTAATTGTAGATAAATCGTCTTGAAGAAGGATAAACGCGGTGTACAGGGTTCGAACTCGGGATCTCATGATTGAAAAGCGCGCTGCTCTACTAATCTTGCCACACCACTTTCACCACTTACCTTCCGACCATGCTGCATTGATAATTCTGAGCAGGAGTTGTCACATCGGTTGTCCACCAGCCTTCAGGGTTTCGGCAGCTGCAGGCATTGTTATTATTCAAAAGTTGTATTGCTGCCTCTAATTCTTCAATTGTGAAAGGTTAAATTCGGTTATCTGTAGGGTGAGGGTCAGGTATGGTCTAAATAGGTCCCTTGGAAATTGCGTTTTGAGGTGAGCGCTAACATGTTTTTCCCAGCATTTGAACACATCTGCAGAGCCGTTTTTAAGATGCCGTCCTTGTTCTTTACGGCAGGTTGCATCTTGTCTTTTTCCCAAGATTGTTTATTCACCTTCTTGGGAGAGTTCGTGGCTATTGTTCTTTACGTAAGCAATTTCCATTTCTTCCTCCTCTGTGTCAATAATGTCTTCTTCCACTTCTTCACTTTAGACTTGACCGTTTTATTGAGTGTTTTTGTAGCTTTTCTTGTTGCGGGTCGAGGGATTGTTCATCATGAGGAATTTGGCTTTCCTCCTTTGTTCACAAGCCTTAAAAACATCTTCTGGGAGATCTTAAACTTGTTTTGACCTTTTGAAGCCTACAACCTCTTCTGTAATACTATTGGTTGAATCCCTGAATTTCGTCCACAGCCCATCTATACATCTGTGTCCTGGAGCTGAAGTAGTGGTTCAAAGGCACCTATAATCCTGGCTTTGAATGAGTCATTAATTATGCCAACATCATATTATTGATATTGCTGATTATAATAATAACACAAACAATGATTGATAACGACGATGGATATGATAATAATGACGGCGATGATAATGATGATGATGATGACGACGATAAGGAACCAATATACAATATTTCCGAGTACCCATTTGTACCCCTGAATCGAGAGCAGTAAAGGTGCATTAATTTTCTCGCTGAAGTAAAAGCATGATGGGAAGACTATCGTATCAAACTCGATCGGGACCTCAGGGTTGGAAACGTCCATATTCTTGCAAACGCATCTGAAATCCGGCAAATCATGTCATATTCTGTCAAAATTATGTCATATTTGGGCAAGATAATCTCATATTCGGGTAAAATCATGTTATATTTAACAGTGTCATGCTATTTTGGGGAAAAAAACCGTCTCATATTCGGGCAGAATCGTGTTATTTCAAACTAAACAAGTGAAATGTGTGATTTTCGGGCATCAATGAGGCAAGGACATTTTTGGTTTTGCTTGTCGGGGGAATTTTCAAAAATTCTGGCAAAAGACCTCAGCTACCTCCGAGAATAAAGTACCTCTACGCCCATGATCGTATCGAACATTTAACAATACATATTAGCTCCGTATTTTAAACTTGAATAGCTATGTTTTGTTCCATTGTTGAATGAATAATGAACGATACAAATACAAAAAAAATTGACTCTTTATGTTGATTTACAATTAATTGTTTGACAGCTGTGTACACTATTTAACTTGCTGTGATATTTGGTACTCTGATATTTTGTTATTTGACATTTTTTTGACATTTCCCTTATAATTATTGTTTCTGTGACATTTATTCAACGGAATTGTTTTCCTCTGACATTGTTACCCCTGACATTATTTCCTCTGACATTTTCCACTGACTTGTTTTCCCGACCGGTCACGCATTAATAGCTACGTCACTAGATGGTACCGTAGTGGCTAGAAAATCTGGCCAGTCACACACAGCACATGTACAGTGCGCCATTGATATTGAACACGCGCCGTGCGCTGTGGCCGAGTTCACCTGCACCGCGATATATTGAACCTTCGTACATAAAATCCACCTATTACACAGAAGGCACACGGTAAAATACTGAAGGGATGCCCAAAAAGTACACGGTAATATATTGTTTAGATGTTGTCGCCTATCACCTGGGTGACGAGGTACTCAGTAAAGTACCGTCTGAGGGGATAGGGTTAGGGTTAGGGTTAGGGTTAGGGTTAGGGATAGGATCACTGTACAGATTATCCATCAGATTACATAAGATGTCATCCCTTCAGTATTTTACCGTGTGCCTTTTTTTTTTTTACGGTGGTTTACTGTGTGCTTTTTGTGAATCGGGTGTAAAATCACACTTTGCCGTTGAGCGATCACTTTTGGTCGAGCGAAGGCACCGCGACATTGCGCTCCTATTGGTGTAAGTTTTTATCGAAATGATCTACTTAGCGTAGATCTACAAAAGCGAGAATCAAGGTCCTGCAAATTGTAATCTCCAAAAATCGTTAACAAAATACAAAATAAACAATTTCGGATCGTAAAGACTGACTTTCAAGCGGCTTTCTGGATAACCAGGAAGAATACAGAACGGCAAGAAGTATGTATTTTATGAGCAATAAGCAGATAAATCGTTTGATACTAGTTTAGAGCATTCTCGGCAAATCTTATTTCAAATTCATCTCTGTCCTCTTGCTGGCCAAGTTCTCCCCCGGCCAGGTTCTCTGGCCTCTACGGTACTGCAAATTCAATGATTAGCAGTTACTATATATTTGTTCAAACTCATATATGTTAATCTGTGCATATCATACACATAACTACGCATTGATTTCTTAGCTATGTTTCCATATTAGCAATAATTACCCATTTATTTTTTGTTGTAGACCCCAAAGAATGCTTTTACTCAAGCGGAGCTGATGATTACAGAGGCCGTGTGAACGTGACCCGGGGCGATATCCCGTGCCAGAAGTGGAGCGTTCAGAAACCCCACAAGCACATTTTCACTCTGGATGATTACCCCGCTGCAGGATTGGGAGATCACAACTACTGTCGCAACCCCGATCCGTCTCTCTACTACGCTTGGTGCTACACTACCGATGCCCGAACAGAATGGGATTTCTGCAATATTGGCTTAGCTAGTCAGACGTGCAGTGGTGCCTCTGATTAGAATGTGAGGCATGTCACGTGCGATAGTATACATACAAACATGTAATTGTTTTCGCTGGGCGTCTGCCTCACTCATGTCAGAGTCGTTGTAATCGTGTGATATGTCAGGCTCCCGGTTGACTATGCTTAATTTCCAAACCCCAATTTCAAGTAATTCCTCATAAAGGGACCTACACTCATGGTCGCGGGGTAGCAGTCAGTGGTAGACAATGAGTAACCTTTTAAAGGGAACCACCACCCAATCATAACATTCTTATAAATAAAAGGTATCAACTTTAGAAGTCCATTCAACACGTCCACAAAAATATGTTTCCGGAAAAACAAAATGTTGGGTATCTATTTGATATCACAAAACGGTACCAAGACAAATAATTATGTGTTGCTCTTTGCCTGGTGGTCCCCTTTAACAAGGCCTCGGTCTAAATGTCAGAAACGACTTTGGAAAGAATACATCGTGTATTTAAGAGGAGCTGCTTTTGACCGCCAGTGTGATAGTCGCCCCTGGCAGTTCGTCCCTGTGGTTTAGTCAGGATGCCTTGGAAAAAGCCTAGTCATTCAAATATACATGGCCGTAGCCAGGAATTTTAAAGGGGGAGGTGGGAGGGGGGTAAATTACAAAAAAGTGACGGAGACCGAGAACGGAGATCTGAGATTGAGTCGCGTGAGGTGGGGGGGGGGGGGGGGGTGTCCGTCGGCAACAATTTTCGAGGCCTAGACCACTGGTTAAGTTGTGTTAGCAGGGGGGGGGGGGATGGGGGCGTCTAAGACCACTGGTTTAGATGCATGGTCGCACTGCCTGGATACGGGCCTGCATTCATTGCACTTGGTCCCCATTATTTCCCGGCTTATTCTACCAACGGTTGCTTTGGTATAAGCTCAATATCATCAATTTCGGTCTACATCGGAGGATCCGCCTCCAAATGGTACAGTTTCATATCAATCGAGGCAGCAAAGGTCTAGGCAGAATACATGTGAAAACAAGTATTTGTATGTATTCTTTCCATTAAAGATGAGTCAACTCTCCCACTTTTTGAAAGCATGATATATATTAAATTTGTTTCTCTGCAGCTGGTTTCATGGTTAAAGATGCTTATATTTATGTTTGTATTCATATTCATTCTCACCTTAATAGCATGTCGTACATATACACTCATTCTTATAGAGATTGCATGTGATCTATTATTTATTTTTTCCAAAAGTAATACTCGAGACGTGATTTACTATAATTGTGGGATCTAATGATTGATAAGCGATATCTTCAGAGGAAAATAAGACTGCTATTATCTAGTAAAAAAACATCAAATTAATGTAAATTAATCATTGATAAAGTTTATCAAATTTGCAATTTGAGTTTGACCTTCCATCGAATTAGTGATATGTGCATCATTAGGACGGCATTTGACAAAACAAAACCCATTTTCATTATTCTAGTACCTCCTTCGGAAGACAGCGAATGACGCAACTCTTAAAGTGCATATATGAAAGAACATGCTCTTACGTTCCCAAATGCCAAAACCTCCTCATTCGTATTAATTTATTTTATATATTAAGTTTATTGACAATATACAAACAGCCAATGGAAAACAAAAAAGGCAGTAGCCCAAACAAAAGTCTGTTTCCCTAATCACACATTTCAAATCAATAAAATATAACAAGTTGATAAAATAGTGTATAAAAGATATTGCCCAATAATATTTGCAACGTTTCCATTAAAACATAATTTCAACAAGACGTATAGACCCTAAGCTATAAAGCAGTATAAGAGCTATATAACATGTACATTTTTCTTTTTTAATTTTCGAGGTCTCATTTTTGATTTATTCATTTTTTTCATTTGTGTATTTTTTGGTTCGGTACTTGAGTTGCAGTGAACTATTTGATTAGCCTTTCGGAGTTCTTTTAAATACATGACGCGCTCATTATTTTTTACATGTTCATTTTATATACCAACAACTCAAAACAAGCACAACAACAAGGAACAAGATACATGTTTAAGGCTGTTAAAGCTCCTATGAATTTTGTTTCAAGTTGACAAAGTTAATGGATCATATCTTTTTGATCCAATAATGCATTTTGGGTATTTTCGAGAATATTTAATAGTTTGAAGTACACTACTTGTATGTTTTATAAAGCCTCAAAACGTGTAAACAATTTTAAGACCAAACCTTACACATCGAATTATACTAATCTTCTATCGTGATAAATTGTTGATTTGTTCTGAAATAAATATGTGTATGGATTAAGCGCCTTTGTAGAACTTAATACAAATTTAGGTCTTCATATTTTTACCTACGTATTTCATAAATTATCCTTACCCTAACTCGACATTTATTTGTAGGAATAATTCATATTTCTTCTTTAAAGGACATACTACTTTATTCAAAAGTAATCGCTATAGCAAAACAAAGGCAATGACAATGTACACTGTTGACAACATCAATGCATTTTGCAACATTTCAGTTTTGACTTTGCCCCATTTTATTCGGGTGTCGTGCACATTCAATGATAAAATATTCATAGCAAATGTCATACCAATGTAATGGGGATAAAACAAGCTTTCCAATGATACCAAATTAATGAACGGTAATAAAGTAATAGTAGTGATATGAACGCTCAAACTTGAATTGTGGAACTTTTTGTAAGGTGTTTAGTTTGCATAGTGTGGTGGCAAGAGTAAAAGGATAATGTTGACTTGTTTTGTGTGTGTGTGTGTGTGTGTGTGTGTGTATATAAAACATGCATAGTACTTTGTTTTGCAAGTTTCTTCGTGGTTGGCATAACACATTAATATGCGCACGCATTTATTGTGTACGCACACACACACACACACACACACTCACACACACACACACACACACACACGCACACACACACACACAATCCCATACATACACATACTTGGTGATGAGGGAGGTGGGTTGGTCGAAGTGGTTGGGGTGGAAATGTGTTGTAGTATGCAAACACAGACTTGCAAGTTATTGATTACAAGCTGAAAATAACAACTCTCTCACGCATAATCCACTCCGTATATGATTCAAAGAATGACCAAAGTCCATATGGGTAAAAAAACGACCCAAGTCCATCAAACAAAATGACCCCCCACAATTAACCCGAACGTTGATTATCATAATCAATATACATTTTTAATTTGTATTTATGGTGCCGCCTTACCATAATGGTCAAATATAATGTAATTAAAGACAATTAAAAAATATGAAGTTTGTTTTAGTTTTCTCGAAATTACCTGTCATGGACTTGGGCCGTTTTTATATTCATATACTCAAATAACTAGGGTAGGCACTTTTGAGCCAACAGTAGCGTGAGGGCCAGTGCTAGGCTGGGCGTTCATGAATAATCATAGGGTAATGACATCACGATACGTCATTTCACACTTTAGTAAAAACTCTGCATGATACATTTATTAAATGAACCGCTACTCACCATCTTTTATGGCAAAAAAAAAG
This sequence comes from Echinarachnius parma, assembly GCA_037951105.1. Taxonomy (NCBI): domain Eukaryota; kingdom Metazoa; phylum Echinodermata; class Echinoidea; order Clypeasteroida; family Echinarachniidae; genus Echinarachnius; species Echinarachnius parma. The sequence goes on from JBAMJV010011271.1 coordinate 35,029, forward strand.
AAGTGTCACAAGAGAGGATTCGAACCCATGACCCAAAGTGTTGATGTCCACAGCGTGACCACTTGGCAGCGTGACCACTAGGCCACGTCAACGGCTGATGATCGGTGTTGGTTTCGTTGTAACTATAAGCCCTCAAATTCACCGAACCATAATCCTAGTTATGAATATTCATGATGCAGATGACGTGCCGTGACGTCATGACCTTATGTTTATTCATGAACGCCTGGCCCTCACGCTACTGTTGGCTCAAAAGTAACTACCAATAACTAGAGGCGCTTTGAATGGGAATGAATGAGTACGTCTTTAACAAAAGAGGATGGGTATCGTCCCGCCAAATTTAGCACTATGACAATGAAATAGCTGGGCTTTCGGAGGGAAGTGAAGAGTGCGTCTTTTAACAATAGAAACATCGTTGCGACGCGTCGGAGCGACCGTTAACTTACAGTTAACTTACCACAAACCAAAATCGATATGTGGGAATCGTCCGGACGATTAAAAGCATTCTATTGTGCTTCAACGCCGCTCTTTGCCGCTGAGGAAGATTTGTCGCCCTCCCTTTGTTCGCTTATTTGTCATGTTTATATTTTGGATGTGTATAGCTAATTTTCAACTACGTCCTGAGCATCTTGTTAATGATTGAACTGGCGCACTATAAAGATCCTATATTTTTAAATTCATTATGATTATTTAATTAAAAGTTTAAAGATATACTTAAGTATTGGTCGAGATTTGTAAAGAAAATACCAAATGAACAGGTTTTGTTTCTAAATACATGTATTAGTCAAAGTCTAACATAAAAGTACATTTGCAAATGAAATGAACATACCGGAACAGCCAGCGGAACACTACCGTTTAACCCTTACCTACCCAGACTATCCCCGGCCGATTCCACTGGCTCACTGCTAGTTAAACGGATGCCTGTAAAACTCCACGAAAATTACATGGACTTTCATCGTTTATCTTCTACTGTGTTGTTTAGCTTATGGTAAGAGAAGAATAAAATAGGGTTAGATTTTTTCAAATGCCCCTTTAGTATGACGATATCTATAATTCAGCTCAAAAGCATTATTTAACAGTCATAAACCTCATAAACGTCCGTTGTAAAAGCTGACGCATATTTTCGTTTTTTTTAACCAGGAAAGCAGTGTTATTTTTCAGTTGAAAGAAACTTTCACGCATCATTCGGACATATCTTTCAATGATTTAGGTACAGGATTGAAGTCTGAAATCTCTTTTCGGGCAATATCTGACACTTTACAGGTGCAATTTTAATCTAATTGGTCGACTGATCACGGCCGTACTACGTTTACGTCAATGGCGTCGCATTAAAATCTGCTACACCACACATTGAGTGATTTCAAGTATGGTGTTTATTAGGCCGGTGTTAGTGTTTATTAAACACTAACATCGGCCTTAACACCGTACTTGAAATGACTTAGTGTTAGGATGGTGTTAACAGAGTGACCTGGAATTCGCCGTAATACAAACTTCCATTTCCGGCAGGCGGTGTTTACTGTTATAATATAACAGTAAACACCGCCTGCCGGAAATGGAAGTTTGTATTACGGCGAATTATAAAAGATAAAATTATGAATTTGTATGCGGTATTTGTCCTTTTTCAAAATAAGTACGTTTACTACCCTTAAAACCCTTAAACCCTTAAAACTCCCCCAAAAACCTCACCCAAACTTGCAATTTCTGCGTGCAAATAGAATCTTGGTAACACCACTTTCCATCGTTCTAATCCAGTCATGCGTGAACTATGTGCCATAAGTTATAATATATCAAATGAAAGAAGAGACACATAGCTTTTCAGACATATATATATCATCAAGGAAATTATTCATTATAACATACAATTTCTGCCATGAAACCCGGTTTCGTTTTTTCTGGGACAGTCTGTATTACAAAAGAATTTATTAAAAGTATCAGCGATGGCTTGCTGATCACATAAATATTGCCCATCGGGTTGTAAAATACATTATTGCACATTTTTCCTATTTTTATTCAATAATTTATTAATAATTGTCCATGTATTTTTTATATTGTTCTGTGCATTTTTAAAAATATTATAATAAAAAAAATCATCTTCTTTCTACGTAATTCAGAATTGACCTTATCTCTACAAGAAATATAAACATTCTTACGGTACTCAGTTGGATTCTTAATATATTTAAGATACAATATGTTTTTCTTTTTGCACAATTTTGTAATATCATTATCAAACCAAGGTTTGTTATCAATATTACGTTTCTTTTTAAATTGACCTTATCTCTACAAGAAATATAAACATTCTTACGGTACTCAGTTGGATTCTTAATATATTTAAGATACAATATGTTTTTCTTTTTGCACAATTTTGTAATATCATTATCAAACCAAGGTTTGTTATCAATATTACGTTTCTTTTTAAATTCAACTAATGGAAAACACTTATCGTATAAACTAGTTATAATATTCATAGATATATCAAATCTCTTATTAACATCACCAGAATGTATTTCATTATCCCAATCAACTCGACTCAGATATTCACAAAATAGACCAATATTATTATCATTTATATCACGCTTATAACATTTGTCATAACAAACATTCATATCAAAATTATAGTGACAAAATATAGGGAAGTGGTCACTTACATCTGATACTAAGATGCATGATTTAACAACATGTTCAGGTCTATTTACAAAGAAGTTATCAATGAGTGAGACAGTATTATGAGTAATCCTGGTTGGTTTGAGTATTAATGGACTGAATGAGTATGACATCAAAAGATCAATACATTTATCAACGTCTAAACATATGTTATTATTCATTAAACTAATATTGAAATCACCAGTAAGAATGTATTCCTTATGTTCATTTGTAATATTGGTCAATGGATTTTTTAGCGAATTAAAAAAGTCTACAATTGATTTAGCAGGTGGTCTATAAATAATAGCAAAAATTATATTGTTATATTTGGTGCGAATTTCAATAAAAAGTGATTCAGTACTTTCAGTAAAAATGTCTAGATCATAGCGACTAAAATATTTAATTTTATTACTTATATAAAAACCAATTCCACGCCTCTCTTCCTTCCATGAGAGAACCTACAAAAGAATATCCATCCAGAGATATTGTTTCATCATTGGTGAGCAAAGTTTCTGATAAGGCAATTACAGAAAATGTTGTATTCAATGATAAAAAGAACAGTTTCAATATTTTCAAAATTCTTTTTTATACTCCTGCAATTGAAGTGTATCAAAGAGAATAAACTTATATCACTTGATGAATATTCATTGTAATCACTTGGCAAAAAATAGGCAGTCTCTTCTAAAAAGATCTTCTTGTAAGCTACCTGTACAAATTATACCCTATTAGCGTACCCATTATACATTATAATAAACATATTACCCATATATTCAGATACTTAAACAATTACAAATATAAAAATTTACATGAAAAAGGCGTTATTAACGTACAGTATAGAGGTTAAATAATTTATACGCGTCTTGTGGACTTCCAGTAGCTAGATCGCGAGGTTGTGCACCTAGGTTGTGCTTTTACAAGGTCCTAGAAGACGACTCTGGGCCCCAACCTTGTATAACATTCCATGTCTGTAAAACCGCCTTTGCATCTCCTAGTACTATCCATGATGCTATTACATATGAGGTGAGAGGCAGTATGAGCGAGTTGCCTTCCAGTATGTTGACTTTACGTTGTATGTTTTGGATGCATCGGAAATACAGCGAGACGACGGTCTCGGTTGAGAGAACTTCTAGTTGTGTTTCGGTGACCTAACCCCACTGCCATAAACGTTCATCTCAGTGTGCGCGAACGGACTGACAGAGAGGGGCCGCAGAACACCGTCGATTAGGTCGCTTGAATTATCGATTTTATTTGTATTCGCAAACCATTTTGTTAGTTAAAAATATGAAGAGTGTGTTGATAACAGGAGCAAGCAGGGGACTCGATATTGGCTTCGTGACCCAGCTATGTCTATCTGATCCCGCTCCACAGTTTATATTCGCATCATGCAGGACACCACAAAAAGCAAAGGTAAGTATTAATATAATCAGTGGATCAAACTCTATCGTTGTTTTTTTTTTGCGGATGTTTTCTGCATTTATTGAAAAAATCAAATACAAAATATTCAAATAACAATACAAGTATATAATATAATTGATTTACATAAAATGTGACAATTGATATACACATAGAAAATGCATATATATAATTGAGAACTTGAATGTTACGTAAATCAAAGAATCAGAATAAATGCAGAGGCAAACTATCATAATCATAAATGCTTGAGTCGATAGCAGCCAGGAGGGGGGGGGGGGGGGGGGGGGAGGTAGGGGGGTACATGGCGCTGTTATAGGAGTATGTAGGAAAATAGAGTGTCACGCATAACTGATTTTTTTTCAGAAAGTATCTGAATGAAAAAAAAATGGGAAGGAAGAAAGAAAAACAAAACGCAAGTGTGTGCATGTGGGTGAGTGCAGGTGAAATAAGTTTAGATTATTTTAATAACAAAGTATATGATAAAAAATGAGATCGAGAGCTGGTGTGTTCGTTTTGTGTTTACCTAGCTTCTACAGAGATTTGTTTGAATATAATGATCAGCGGACAAAAAGTTTAAAGAAATATTTATTTTGTTACCTTTGGGCCGATTTCATTAACATTTGACTACGGTTAATTGACGTATGATATAAATATTCTGATGATGACCTCAATAATGACAGGTCGACTTTGTTTAAATGTTGTATTGTGTTAACAGTCATTAACTAAGTCTTATTGTTTAATGAGACGTGTATGCAGTGGCGTGGCTAAGGGGGATTGGCACAACAATACAACACATTTTGTCCGAAATCTTTCATGAAATTAAAACTAATAAGGTGAAGTATGCCCCATATAACTCATGTGCCCCATATGCTTATCAGCCCGACCGCGCTACGCCCCTGCTTTTATAATATACAGTCGGTATAATTAAAGCTCTTCATAACATAACATGTTACGCTTTTTTACTATATAAAATAAGTTTGGAATTCTATTGAATTTCGCTGGGCATATTATTTGTTAAAAAAAAGGAAAGAAATGAAATTCAAGAGTTTCTAGTCAACTTTGTAAGTTGGCCAAATTGATTTATACTGTCCTTTCCCTGTGGCTGCATGTTATAGTTCGTTCCTGAGCACTCATACATATGAAATTCAGCATTTTTGTCTGCCGTGTTCGCAATAAAAAAAGAAAGAATAAACACAAAAAAATAAGACAATAATTATAAGACTGGGTTTTTCTTTGCGGGGTCCTCCCCTTTATGTTACATGTTCGCATGATCGCATCTATACTAGATACCACTTTGTATTAACACGTTTGTGTTCTAATTATGTACATATAGAAATGTCCGGTCTATTTTAATAATCGAACAATCAAAGCATGTTTGATTGTCGAATTTTGTTCACCGGAGGTATAATTATTTGTCAGTTTCGCCATGTGTATTCTAACATTTGATTTCATACTGTTATACGGTAGATAATTCAAATTTGTTTGCATTATATTTAAAAGTGTTTTTGTTTTGTTGCAAAATTGGCATGCTAAGTTATAGAATATACATTTACGATTAACACCAACACAAGTCGAATTATAATTATAATGCTATTCGTATCTTGCACGATGATAATTCGATCAAAACCAGTAGATAATGTCAATTCTATCACGTACGAAGTGAGTTCATATTTGTTTAATCTTTGTTTACCTTTGTTCACCTTTGTTCACCTTTGTTCACATTTGCATATTCACCTTTGCATAAGCATAGACAAAAAAAAAACAGGTCAGATAATTATACGTGCAAATAATGCAAAGCGAGTATTCTGAAAACGATATTAAGTAAAAATGTTTGTATCTACGTCATATTTTCATCAGTAAAATATTAAACTGTACTCCTGGAATATCAATTTGCTAAAATATATTTTAGTGAAGTAGATATGACGTAGATACAATATCATTTAACTTAAATTGTTTTCAGAATACACCCCCAGGTCATTATGGAGAGAAAGAAACCAAATGCGGCCTCGTAGATTTATAATTATATATCAATTTTGATAAAAACATATGATAACATTTAGTCATAAGTGTATAAAAACTGTAATATTCTACCATAATCAAAACGATATTTGGTTTCTTTGTGTGCTGAATATGCATCTCGTAACTGTAGAACCTCTCCAGATGAGTCCAGGCCAGTAAAAATATGCATATTTAACAAACAAAACAACAGCAACTATCGTATGTTTATGACATAATCGCTGGGGTCACTCCGAACCTGGCTTGCTACCCAACCGTATCCCCAAAATGCCGTCGAAATTGTACAATTTTCAGGGGATCAGCTTTACGGCGTCGTCTTTATTTTCCTTACAAAGGGATGGGATGGTTTCCAGCACTCATCGCATTTAAAGGTCCCTTAAACAAAATAAATACAAACAATGTTTGATTTTAGGTGCACAGATTTTCGACGTTGCGCAATTAAGGGTAGGTTTTCAAAGCATTACACCATTTAGAGGTGTAAACTTTAAAAGGCCCAACACGCCATTTTGGTTCCATTTGAGAGGTTGATGAACACGGATGGGTAGCACGTGTGTATGAGTGTGACCCCCCCCCCCCCCCCCCCCACCCCCTCTCCTCCCCTCCCCGGGCAGAATATTTTATTTCAATATAATTATGACCCCAATTTACATATAGTTTGATCAAATTTGAAAATTATGATTGTGTATCTACAAAGGCCGCCTTTGAATTCGCTCTCTTCATAATAACATGCAATATTTCTCATTCATTCATACAATAGGTTGAGGCCTGGCCTCATCTGCTGAGGTTATTCAGTTACTAAATGCATATTCAGCACAAAACAAAAACAATTAAGAATTAAGAAATTGTTTATGATATAATATTTCATTTCAACATATCTATTACCAAATTTTAAAATATGGTTTCATACACTTTTATATAAAATTGTAAAATCTAAAGAGGCCGCCTCTGAAATCGTTCTCATCATAATGACATGCAATATTGCTCATTCATTCATACAATAGGTTGAGGCCTGGCCTCATCAGACCTGCTGAGGTTCTTCAGTTACTAAATGCATATTCAGCACAGAACGAAATCATATATCGTTTTGTTTATGATAGAATATTTAATTTCAACATATTAATGACCAAATTTTAAAATATGGTTTCATACACTTTTATATAAAATTGTAAATCTAAAGAGGCCGCCTCTGAAATCGTTCTCGTCATAATGACATGCAATATTTATCATTCATTCATGCAATAAGTTAAGGCCTGGCCTCATCTGCTGAGGTTATTCAGTTACTAAATGCATATTCAGCACAAAACGAAATCAAATATCGTTTTGTTTATGATAGTATATTTAATTTCATCATATTTATGACCAAATTTGACAATATAGTTTGATCAAATTTGATATATAATTATGATTGTGTATCTACAAAGGCCGCCTTTGAATTCGCTCTCTTCATAATAACATGCAATATTTATCATTCATTCATGCAATAAGTTAAGGCCTGGCCTTAACTAAAGAGGCCGCCTCTGAAATCGTTCTCATCGGAATGACCTGCAATATTCATTATGCATTCATACAATTAGTTGAGGCCAGTTTAGGTGCTTCAGTTACGTGATGCATATTCAGTACAAAAGAAATCACATATCGTTTTGTTTATGATATAATATTTCTTTTCAATATAATTTTAACTAAAAATTGAAATATGGCTTTTATCAAATTTATTTGTAATTGTAAATCTACCGAGGCTTTCTCGGGATTCTCTCTCGTCAGAATGACCTGCATTGTTTATCATTCTTTCATACAATACTGTGAGGTTATTCAGTTACTAGATGCATATTTAACACAACAAGATATCAAATATCGCTTTGTTTATGATATAATATTTCATTTCAATATACTTATGACCAAATTTCAAAATACGATTTTATCCAATTGTATATAAAACAGTATATTTAGAGAGGCCGCCTCTGAAATCGTTCACATCGGAATGACCTGCAATATGTATCATGCATTCATATAATTAGTGGAGGCCAGTTTAGGTGCTTCAGTTACGTGATGCATATTCAGAAGAAAAAAAAACCGCAAATATATTTTCTTTTTAATTATGACCCACAATTTTAATAGGGTTTTTAAAATTACTTGATTACCCTATGATAATTCGAATTTGCAATTAATAAATAATTATGATACTATAGATGAGGGAGTATGGAATTAAAGAGCGGGCTTACGTTATGTTGACTTTACGTTGTATGTACTAAATAATTACTAAATGTGACCTTACACCACAAAAGACCATTAAGTCGGGAAAATGATTTTGCTGATTTTCTTATAACATTAAAATAGAAGTCAGTTCCTTTAAAATTGTATATAATTTGTCATATTTGGACTTAGCAAACCCTTTCAAAATTAATGCCAAAGATATGGAACATGGCTGATGCATTTATAAAATAAGGGAGAAACGGGCCACTTAAAAGATCTGTGCCTATTCATGGGCTGTAATAAGATCACATTTATTTAATCAAAAATTAATATTTAAACATGATTTCTGATGCTCACAATTTTTCAGAAGGTAGATTAAGATATGCTTATTCAGGAAATTACTCAAATCCTAAATCTCATATTTTAAATAACAGAGTAACTACTCACAGCGACATAACGGTCGTTTTGTGGTTGTAAGGTCACAAATAAGCATTATCTTTCGAAGATTGCAATTAAAGGGATAGTTGAGTTATGGTAAAGAGAGTACAGCTTTTGTCAAACTGAATTTTAGTAACCAAAACCTGCACCATTACATTATAAACTAACAGTTATAATTCCACCATGCCTGAAATGAATATAAAATTAAAAATGACTAAATAAAAAGCCTGTAATCATTCAAAAAGAGCTGTTAAAACTCATTTATAATTTTTTGAAAGAGCTAGGAAGCATTTAAAAAAATTAATTAACGGCTGGTTCAAAATTATCGAATAATTGTGGAGCCCCCACAATTATTACAAATTGTTATGTTTATGGATATTTCAGCCAGTTCTGAACCAATTTTGATTAAATAAAGTTTATTCTGTTATTAAAATTGTATGCTCTTTCAAATTTGACACTCAGTTTTTCATTATCTCACAAAAAAAAGAATTTTGTGTAGCGCCCTCTATACCAAAACTCAACTATCCCTTTAAGCAATCAATATTACAGATTAGCTGAGAGTCAAATTAGGCAAAAACGAGTAGCCTCTTATTATGTAGACCTTAATGTTCTAGATACATTCAGGAAACAATACTTTAAAATCAAAGGGACCACAACGCACCCAAACGAAAAGCGCAGGCTAACCTGTTATTTAATGTCAAATAAATCTCTAACATCTTTAAAACGGTTGTGTAATTCTTAAACGATGCAATTATTCATTTATTCGTATTCAACTTGAATGTAATTAATACTTTACCTTATATTAGCGTTATAATTATTTTGATATGTATGATTTAAATCTATAACGATATTTTAAACTTGATTTCATTGGTTGATGTTTATATTCCAGGAACTTCAGGCAATAGCAGCGGACCATGACAATGTCATAATTCTTGAAATCGGTATGCCCTGTTGTCTAATCTTAATCTGTTTGTATCATTTTGACTTCATGTCTTCGTTAACATGCATGACACACAGTTCATAGCATTTGTGTATCTGTGATCTTTTATGTTATACCTGAATGAGTTTTGTGTGAAAATGCTACGATAAATAAATGTTATTTAGCTGAGTAATGACTAAGCAAAAACGCAGAAGGGTTATTTGCTTAGTTATATCCATAAGTTCGCAGTCACACAGTAAGTGATCCCCGGACTGTTTTCCAAATTAATGAAAACATATCTTTGTAACAACGACATCATTTGACGAAAAAACCAAATCAGGTTTGGCATTTAAATGAGGAAGCGAAAGACGAGAGACAATTTTCTGTTCATATACCGTTTAACACTTCTTTCTGTATGCAATCTCATTTAGAATTATGATATTAATTGTAATTAATTAATCGTATGAAATAGCAAATACATTTGGCTTTTGTAGTATCGTAATTCTGATGTTATTGAATTTCCCTCTTTTCGGTTTGCAATATATTTAAGCATGCATTTATATATTGTATTTGTTTACGAGGTATATAAGTCATTGGACTACAGTCTTGTATATTTCATGTGTTGATATAAACCAATAGTTCTATATTAGGCATGATCAGAATCAGAGTTGTGAGAGAGTCTTTTTGTAGGATTAAGAAATAGTAACTGAATAAGTTAGTTTAGGTATGTCATCGTGATTACAGATTAATTTATACTGTAATATATTGACAATCTCCCGAACCGCTTTCAAACATACTATCCATTGTTTATTCAGGACACTACAAATAGAAGGGAAATTCTTAATATATCCTTTAAATTGAAATATGTTGTATATTTTGTAATATATTTGTGATAAGGCAATTGTAGAATGTAAAATTAGATAACTGAGACAAAATCATTGTGACCTAGTCAATTATGAAAGTTCAAAGTTCAAGTTTTAAAATTAAAATCAGATTTTTGATCGGCAGATGTCCAGGATGAAGCAACTTACGGACCTGCGGTGGAGAAGATTGCAAGTTTGGTTGGTTCTAACGGACTAACCGTCCTGATCAACAACGCTGCTATCAATATTCCGAATGACTACGAGACGGTCAGCAGAGAAACCCTGACGAACGTCTTGGATGTCAACCTAATCAGCCCGATTCGTCTAACACAGGTAACCAAAGCAACCAAGCATACTGATCGAAACAAATTAGAATATACGTAAATCGCTAAGAAACGTCAACGACTGCAACAATTAATGAGGAGCTTAAAGGTTCCCTGAAGTCCAAATGCAAGTTGCCTTCAACAAGTGTGTAATAGTGTATACATCACCTATTTCTTAACTATTTGACCTACATATGTTTTGTATATTTTAAAACATTTTAGCTATTATTTTCTTCAGTTTGCGAGTCCCATGTCTAAAAACAACCTCATACCCAGGGAGCAAACACCCCCCCTTTTTAGGATATCAAACATGGAATGTTATAAAAGGTTGTGCACCAGAAATGTCTTCTAGGACCTTCTAGGATCACAACCTAGGTGGACAACCTTGCGATCTAGCTACTGGAAGTCCTCAAAACGCGTACAAACGATTTAACCCATAATGTACGTCAATACACGTCTTAAATCCTTAGGGTTCATGAAGGTTTGTCTCTGCTATTTTCACAATTACACTAACAAGCATTATGATATCATCAAATTGCTTCAGATCCGTGTTCTGTAGAGTCGTGTGCATCTTTTGATACCAGATTTGACTGCATAATATCTTCGGTTAATGTGTCACGTCTCATTTTAACTCGCGTGTCATACAACCAACAAATAATTGTACGTTCATTTATGTACAAAAACGCATGTTCAGAATGTTTACAACGTTACACAATTTGTATTTGTAATTCTTCAAATGGCATTCAATGTTATTTTTGAAAGTTTTTAAAATGATATAAACTAAATAATTATAAAACATTATAAAACATATAACAAATTAAAAAACAATAGCATAAGAATATTAGTTCTTAATAGTGTATTGTTGGTATCTGATTTTACTAAATCATTACGTAGGTAAAACATGTTTGATTTCATATCTTGATAATGAAATGTATAACATTTAGAATAGGGAAAATAGATATAGATTATGGAGTACAAATATAAATTAAATAAAAATATAAATAGGCCTTAATAGTAACATTGTCCAAATCCTCCAAACTTACTTGGAACTCTAGTGGTTCTCTCATACCTTATCATATTCATTTAGCAATAAAAGCATGGGACATGTTTTGGTTTTTTCAAATTTCCATTTCGTTCAAAAGATATTTACGATTGAAGTGTGTCTCTGTGAAATTGTATACAGGATAATTTATGCCGTGTACACAGTAAGTGCAATGAGTTAGTGAATATCACTTTGATTTTGTGTTCATATCTCAGCCAAAAAACATCCAATTAACATGACATTATCACACATCACGATGTGGACATATCATATCACACTAATGCACATTTTATTTATCGCTTAGTAATTTTTGCACAGGTCTGTCAACAAAGTAACTCGATCCCCTAGAATATATTACAATGTAAACAGTTGAATAAAGTGATTTTCTTACTCATAAAAAGTAATGATACTACTGACAAAAATGCAGTTATACCTTTTGTGTGTGTGTTATGTAAATTGCCAATATTAATACTGAATTAATACAGAAGCCAGCAATGAGTGCAAATTGTTTCTCCTATGTGTAGGTGTAGGGAAAGATACGGGAAAATAAATGAAGCAGCAAAGGCAGTAGCGCTTACCTCAACTCTCAGTCGAATTATTCTTAATTTGTTTAGTAGGAAACTTATTTGTATTCATGTACACGATAATACAATCAAACAAAGTAATGGGCATGTAAATAAAAAATCATGATAACAAAATGATAATGCTACCAAAGAAAAACAACCTGATCTACTCTACATATTTATACATTAAGCTTGGTTTAAACAATGTTACGATATGTGTTAATGTTGTAGGCCATTTTCTGAGCCATCGTACCCTTTTAGGTTGTATCGGTACATTATTGTTTCAATAAGTCCACACAATAATAATTTGTATTTTTGACTCATATAAATGTTGTGTTCATTGGACTAGAAGTACACACATGTTTATCATGAATGAGCACTTTACATTAAGAACAACATATACTGTTTGAATCCGTGACATTGCATTCTTGTCATTGATGGTGACGTAAAATCATATGGAGAAGCATGTTCTTTATTGGGATAAGATCTTCAAGATGGATCACTATTAAACAGCTTGTATATGACAGCTTTCCAAAGATTTGAATCCTTGAACTGGTCAGGTTGATGGTTTAAACAGTTATGGTTATATCAGGTGACTGCACATGTCTCCAGGGGTCATTAACCATTACATTGTTCACTCAAATACTGTTCTCACTGAGGAAGCTCAGGGCAGTTCCTGTGTTAGCTGTCAACTGCACAACATATATGGTTCAAGAACTACATGACTGTATGTAATGCCAAACGATATCTTAGACTTGGACCATTTTATCGAGCACATCATTGTTACTTCTTAGCGGATGATGTACTTTACATAAATGTATATGATCGTAAATGACGTTTAGTTTTAGAGGGATATCATTCATACAAATGCTTAAGTTTACATCAGCATATCCACACTAATTCTCCCTTGCACTCCCATGTGAGTAGAAATGTTCACTCTGTGTGCTACATGGGCGTAGATACTTACGTAATACCTATTCATCAGGGGGGATGAATGAATAAATCACCCCCCTGATAAATAGGTATAATTGACAGATCTACGCCCATGGTGTGCTGGATTGATTGCAGTATGTACATGTATCTAATGACTGGGGGTAATAATAATGATGCATCGCGATCGTCAAAACACGGAACGTTCGCTATTTCATAACATGAACCTTATTATCATCATAATTATTACAATTATAATTCTTATGTATTTCTTTGTTTCAAATTATTTTGTTTTGTATTGTTTTATCATTTGTTTTGCCAGTGTATTGTTTTCATCATAATGCCATCTAACACGTACAGGGTTTTACAGATAAATGTTTGTCATTCTATAATCTGCACAATTTCCACGAATTTTTGTCCATAAGCGTTTGTGAAATTTCATATTATATGTCTGAATTTGGTATCAAAAGATGCACACCTATCTACATTATGAAAGACATGTCCGAAGAAATGTGATGATAGCAGCATGCGTTTGGGTGTAATCGTGAAAATACCAGAGTAGGGCATTCATAAACTCTAAGGATTAAAGGCGCTTTTAACGTAATGTAGGGGTAAAATCCTTCATGTGTTACGTGGCCTTCCAGTAGCTAGTTCGTGAGGTTGTCCACCTAGGTTGTGCTTCTACAAGGTCCTAGAAGACAATTCTTGGCCCCAACCTTTTATAACATTCCATGTCTGTAAAAACCCCTTTGCTCCCTGGGTATCATGCGTAAAAACCCCTTGTGACATCATCTCTCAATCAATACTCAATTACTGAAAAGATGAACAATACAGGGTGGAATGCAACTTCTCCCAAGGTGAAGGCTTGCCCACAATAGCATCACATGTTTGAATACTATTCTAACTGACACACTTTCAATGTCAGTTAAGCTCAACCACCATAAGGACAAGAAAGGGATTGATAAGCTTTTGTACGGAAACATGCAGTGCATGTTATTGTAAGCATGTTATTTTGTCAGTATGTCTTTTGTTTATTTGTTGAGTTGACCAGTGATCGAGAGATTATGTCACAGGTTTGTTTTTTTACTCTGAATAGTTTTGGTTTTTTAGAGATGGGCCATGGCAAACTGAAGAATATTATTGCTAAAATTTAAAAAAAATATACCAAACATATGTAGGTCAAATAGTTAACAAAAAGCGTAAGGCACTAACTCCACTTAAATTGACATCTTTGGAGAAAAGCAGGTGTCTTTGTCAAACTGTGTATACCTGCCTATGGGAATATGAACATGAAACGCTCCATATTTTGATTTTAATTGTGTACTTTGCCCTAAAACGTGGGTTTCTAGATAGCTTCGTAGCTTATTTTTGTACTGAAATCGTTAACTCAATTGTTTATGGAAATTGTATTTAGCCTTGGCGCCTTTTGGAACGAAGCTCTTCAAATATTATTCTTATTTATTAAAACCACAGTGGCGATGAATTTACTCATGTAGGGCAACTATTCTCCGTCTTAAGTTCCATTCCGATTACCACGGTCAGTTTGGTCCCCAATTTTGTTGACAACCAAGTAACATCTGCCCAAAGATATTTACATTTATCAATGGATTTTCCAGACCTTCTTGCCCCTAATACGACAGGCGGCTCGGAGCAGCCCGGTCTCGGAGTACAGTGTTAAACGAGGAGCAGTTATCAACATAACGTCTGGTTACGCTAGCGTAGGTGGCTACATAGACGATGGGACACGGAGGGCTGGGTACAGGGAGAGCAAGGTTAGCCACGTGGTCACATTCACTATTGTAACGATGTCCTATTAGTTGGGTAAGGGGGGGGGGGGGGGGGGGGGGGGGTGGGGGGTGGCGGGAAAGGGGGCATACCACTTCGAATTGTACGTTTCAAAATCCTCCACTTGGTGGCAACAATCATATTTGATTCGTGTGGAGAAATTACTGATCGTGAAAGATGATTCTGGAGGGAGAACCCCTCCTCACGGTTGGGACTTTGTTTGGTCTGTTTGTATGTTTTTTGTTCTTTCTGTTTGTTGTTTTTGTTTTTAGGCGGTGGGGGGGATATAAAAGTATTGCAAGCCGGTGCTTTATTACCATGATTAGAGCGTTAACGCACCTAATTTTGTCATGTACAATTGTATTACTATTTGTCATCCATTTTTGATCACATATTGTTTAGCTGCACCCCAACTGCACCTATCTGCATGCCAGTGATGCTGAAACTAGGTTGGTTCGGGTTGCTATCCTGCAAACCCCTTGGGCACAGTTGAAAATACCGTACAAAATACCTACTGGCTAAATGTTGTGTAATGCGCACAAACCAGGGGAAGTTGGAAGTCTAGACGTTTGAATAATGAGTTTGATCTTGGGGAGTACGAGGGGCGTTCAATAAGTCCATGGCCCGACCTTGAAGGAGCAGGATGTTGGGTTACCTAATGTAGTGTACGCAATGTTGCAACCTTCACACGGTCAGTGATGGAAAGCCATGTCAGTTGTATTCTGTCTTTGTTCTAGACTGGGCGTCCATCTTGCAATGTTCATTAAAATCACTTGAGAATTGAAACCATCCAAGTTGATGAGAGGCATGTGCTGCTCACAAGAGAAGGGTGACCCTGTGGGATAGGGTTGTTGCTGCTTCCTCCCTATTCCCAGAACCTGGGATCGTTTGATCTGTTCTCACTGATGTAGAAGTATTCTCAAGGTTGTGCTTTTTAGGAGGATAATGAGACAAAAGATGCCAATATGCAGGTTTCTGAGGGGTTCTCAAGAGGCTTCTTCAAGGTCTCCTAGAGGGCCTCAGGAAGGATGCCGAAAACTGCGTGATTGTAATTGAGGATTATGTGGACAAATGAATATCTGTCTATACTTGCACCTTGACTCCTTCAAGGTCGGGCTATGAACTTTTTGAACGGCCCTCGTACATATTGGCCTATATGATAATGATTGTATACTTCTATTAATACATGTCTTATATTTACTTATGTTCTTACTTTTCAACAACTACTGCTTTAAAATCGGGACAAGACGGGAAATAAATGGATCTGACTGGCTTAATTTGAAGGATATATTTGTGTTTGTAAATGGGGTGGCCCAAATGAAACGGAACGGCATACACCCCGAAATATTGGGGCGAAAGTTCTCAGCAAGATCAGTAATTTTGGTTGATTTTTCGTTCTAGGTCGCATTATGTGACCCATCTAGTGAATCTAGTTTCTCTGTCCCAATATAATAATAGGAAAGATGCCGTTCTGCTTTATTTTGGTCAACCTGTATTGGGGACAGTTCCAATGGGCCTATTAATACTGAAATCATTTATTAACAAATCTAATCTAAGCTAACTTATTTTCCCCGATGATGTGTGATCAGTCCTCCTTATTTCCAAATTATGTTGATCTATTCATTTGGAAAAAGCCAAATACATTAGGTTTCAGCCAAGTTAGAAAATAACCGCTTCTCAGACCTGAGGAGAGGTTGAGAGATTCGTGCCTCTAGTAGAATTTTATCACCGTTTACACCGTTCTTATCGGTAGTGGCCTCGGCGCTAATTTCTAGCAGATGGTGTCTCAATCAAGACGTAGTGCTGCTAGTCTTGATACGCAGACACTACAGACGAGTTTGGGTTCGGATGTGTACAGAGTATCAAGTTTGTTCGCTTTACCCTATTGTCAAATGGTAGGAAGGAGTAGAGAGGAGAGAGGATCAACCAATAATAATGACTTCGCTACTATACACTGGGAGGATTTATTGAGTCAATATATTATCAGTCACACCACACAATGAATAAGAATGAAAAGGTCTAGAAACCTAGACTAGTGGCCATGCAGTTTACTGCGTGTAACCGGAGGAGATTATCTCTATAATACCACTAGGTCTCAGGGGGCAGTTAATAGGGCATGGAATGTTGACGAAAGCTATTAAAATGGTTGAGATGATTTCCACCATGGTGGAGATCACGGCTAACTTAGTGTAACGTCATGATTAGTAACATATTATGCCATAAAAACAGCAATTAGATCGATCAATAGGTAAGCAGAAGTTATTGAACTGTCAAAGTTTCAGACTGATAATTTCTTTCTCTCACAGGTTGCTCTCAACATGTTCACGAAGGGACTCAGTTTGGACCTGAAAGCTGATAAAATCCTGGTCGTAGCTATAAATCCAGGCTGGATCCGGACCGACATGGGAATGATGGTGGCGATTGAGGGTGCCAGTCCTACCAAGAGCCTACACCAAGCCGCAGTGGAGATGCTAGACATATTTCACAAAGTCTCTGAAAAACAGAATGGCATGCCCTTGAAAAACATGCTGCCGCTTCGGTCCCTTCCACTTTAAGCATGTTAATTCTAAAGTAATCTGATGACCCCGCAATATCTCTACGGGGCATACTAGAACACGATTTAGTCGAGAACAGGTCAAGGGATCATTATTTTTTCTCTCTCTCTCTTGTCAGTTTTTTGTTATTTTTAAAGAAAGTATAAACATTAGAAGTTGAATATTTCGGGTGTGCGGTGTTGGTTTTATTCCTGCTTGTGTTTAAACTTGATAACTAAATAGTGATAACATAGATATATAATACAGGGGAACCCCGTTATAACGAGGTAGTCGGGACTATCAAATTTACCTCGTTATAAGCGGTACCTCGTTATAAACGGCCGAATTAATAACAAACATCTAAATGAACGTATGAATCAGGACCAAAGGATTCTCCTCGTTATAAACGGTACCTCGTTATAAACGGTACCTCGTTATAAGCGAGCTCGTTATAACGGGGTTTCCCTGTAATGATAACTTAAAGGGGTAGTACAGTTTTGGTAAGGCTGAACTTAAGTAACCAAACCTGGACAGTAACATTATAAACTAATAGTTATAACTCCACCATGCTCGAAAGGTATACAAAATTACAAACGACTAAGTAAAAAGCCCGATATCATTAAAAAAGAGCCATTAAAACACAAGAGGGCGCTATCTAAAAAGGCATTGGTTTCATTATTTTTCATACAAAATTATGCATGTGATGTTTTATTGAAATAATTATTAAATAGAGAGATAATCAGCAACTATTTAAAAAACGCTTTTGACAATTTTTGAAAAAGTGCAAGCATTTTTTAAATAAAAAAAAAAAATCATCAAGTATTTAGGCCCCAAATAATTATAAGACCAAATAAAGTTTTGACCAAATAAAGTTTATTCTGCCATTAAAATTGCATGTTCTCTCAAATTCGACACTCAGTTTTTCATTACCTCACAACAAAATTGTGATGTGCAGCGCCCTCTCTACCAAAACTAAACTACCCCTTTAAGTTGAACCTGCTTACCAGATGACTTGAAAAATATAATCAGAACAAAATTATAACGAAAGTTTTCTGGTGAAAGTACAACATGACTTTAGGTCAATGGTTGACAAAATGGAGTTATGTTTATCTTATATTTCAGAGCCTCATCTATATATATGTGATGCTAAATTTTCCGATAATAAATATTTATAATTTTTTGAAATTGTGTCCAAAAATGAAGAGGCGTGCATTTGGCTATTCATTTCATTATGTGATGCCACATTTTCATATAGTAAGTATACATCACACATTTAAGAGGGCTGCATTTTGTTGTTTATCTAATTAGAATCAAACCTGAAGTACAACCATGACTGTGCATCCTTTTCATTCTCAAACGTGTTTATTTATATACCTGAAGAGCTTAGTTCCAAGAGGTGCTTAATCCACTTTCCATACAAATTGAGTTAATGACATTAACACTTTAATAAGCAACGAAGCTAGGTAGTAATCCAAATGTTAGGACAAATTACACATTCAAAATGTATAGCAAACGTTCCATTTTCATATTCCCATGGACATGTGTACAAAGATGGACAAAAGAATGCTTTTCGCCAGAGTTGAAAAGAGGATTTAGTGTCTTTTGGAACTAGGCTCTTCAATTATAAAATGAGCAATACAAGAGGCACTTTACCACGAATGAAGTTGGTAAAGCTGACGCATTTATACCATGACGTGAAGAGAAAGACATCGTTATGTTTTACGTTATGAGGTATATGACAGATCATTTGTTATGATATGCTGTCCATTCTCCTCTGGTGATTTAGCTGAAGAGCAGTCCCTTATAAAACACCATCACACCTCTCTTCTCATTGCTCTTCTCTTGAAATCTCCGTACGGACCATTCGTAATAGAGTCCAGCACAATGATGCACACCCACATACCTGCAAGCGCCGCGGATAATCAAGGACCTAGGAAAATTACCATGCAAACGGATACACGTGTATTTGAATTCACACACCCAATATGCCCAACCGATCGGATTATATCTGTGTATTTCAAGCGAATATGTACCTGATGCATGTTATTTTGGCCGTATTTGACGTACATGGCTAATGCTCATATAAATTGATATTACAATACTATCCGTTTACATTAGGCGGGTACACGTACGAGCTGGACGGTGCAATCGTATCGAGGTGTGTTTTTAATTTAATAGTTTAATAATAGTAGGGTGTCAAACGTATGTCCTCGGTTGGGGTTTTTCTACCCATCAACACAGACGCATAGACACACACACACACACACACACACACACACACACACACACACACACACACACACACACACACACACACACATCGACATAATAAAACAATGTTTACAACAACGATACTAAGACAAAACAAACATAACGGACACCAAAGGGATCTAGTTACTTTGTTGACATGTGCAAAAAGTGATGAATGGTCGATATTATAAATTGATACAATGTATGTATGTCCACTGGGTATTCTGTGAACATTTTAAGTTAAATGGACGGTTTTTTAGCCGAGTAATATGAGCAAAACTGCAAAGTGATATTTACTTACTTATTGCACTGACTTTGTATACTGTAACGACTATCCAGTGGATAGTTTAACATCTGACCAAAATTCAAAAGACTGAAACCTCTCCCATGCTTTTATTGTTAATACAAATACAACATTGTATCAGGGAACAGCTAGAATTCCAATTGGATATTGAGGATTTGGACAAAGTTACTTGATCGCTTTCAAAGAGGTACATGAACATTAACATAACACACATAGTCTATTCATTATACCATGAGAGGTCCCATTTTAATACCATATGAGAAAACTGTTGATTTCATAATCTCGGAAAGTAGGAGGCTCAAGCATAATTTGTCAAGAAACAAGGAAAATATAGCTCTTTGAAATTGTCAATTAATTCTTATGTGGGACTCAAATTGGCAACGCACTCTGAGAAGTTTGTGAACAACTCCCGATACGTTTTCTACACAAATGTTCACTCATGATATCTTGTAAATGTAATAACTTCTGGTGAACTCAAACGAATGGTTAAATTATATGTTTAGACAATGTTAACCAATAATTGAAATTTGGTGTACACAATTTAGTATGAGGAGTAATATTGTCATTACCATTTTCGAGAGTGCCTTGCCAATTTGAGTCACGTCAGCATACTACAAATCAAATACATGTGCTAAACTGTGAAATAAAACTAAAAGTATGAGACTTCATTAACCATGAGAAAAGTTATACTAGAGAAAATTGCAATCGGAGAGTGTGATATTTACCATAAGCTTACCGGATAGAATGAATACAAACATAAAATTGCTTTTTCGCACGAATTTTGCCGTTAACTGTGCTCATTGTATACTAAATGTGTTTTTTAGAGGCTGACGTTTAAAGGGGTAGTTCAGTTTTGGTATAGAGGGCGCTGCACGAAATAATTATTTTGTGAGATAATGAAAAACTGAGTGTATAATTTGAAGCTTGTAATTTTAAAAGGCAGAATAAACTTTATTGGATCAAAGTCGGTTTAGAAACGGCTAAAATATCAATAAATATATCCGATCGGAATAAATCTGGGCCCCCAACTTATTCGATGATCTAAAAAAATAATTTAAACATGCTTAATACTATTTATACTATGTTTCCAGAAACAAAATATATAATTGAAAAACGCATCACCTCACTAAAGCACGTATTCATGGGTTGTGCAGACGAAGACTACATTTTGTCTAGGACGAACGCATCGTACATGATTGTATTGTCTCCAAATGTACGCTAGAAATTAATTGGCGCACTAACAGACGTTTAATTCGCGCATGCGGAACCGTGTGTGCATGTTGGTTCCGTAAGTGGTAGCAATTAATAGTATATATATTTTTTTTATGAATTACACCACCCTGTGCAAAGTGTGGAGCATTTATTTAAAGGGGACCTTAAGGCAAATAACAACACATAGTTTTATGTTTTGGTACCGTTTTGTGATATCAAATAGATACACAACATTTTGCAAAGGGTTGTGTAATTCATAAACAATGCAATTAATTACCCTCACTTACCGAACCAGTATCATTTTCATGGTTCCATACGCGCCAATCATTTGCGAGTGCGCCAATTCTATTCACGCGTAAGTTTTGAGAAAATAGAATCACTGACGATTCGCTCGCCATGGACAAAGGTAGTCTTCGTACATGCAAACCCATGAACGCATACTTTAGAATGGGGATACGTTTTTTCCAATTATATTTGTTCTTTCTGGAAACATATCTTTCTGAACTTGTCGATGGAATATACTACTAAAGAATACCTTTCATTTATCAGTATATTATTTCTGTGGGTGGTGGTACCCTTTAATATCACTCAATCGCACCAGAACATATTATATGATTGTGTGTTGTTCTTTCCTGGTGGACCCCCTTTAATTTACGTACGGAAAATAACAGCCTAATTTCATGTAAACACCATCGAGATGACCCGATGAAATTATACCTGCCTAATCCAAGGACTAGCCTTTTGACAAGCCTATCGATTGAATGTCAGGGATGACTGACCTACTGTCTATCAAGGGCGACTATTAAACCAGCAGCGGCTGACACAAGCAGTTCATCCTATACGCGCTGTATTCACCAAACGTTTCTGACATAAAAAACAATGCCTTGATAGAAGGCTACTCAATAATGATCTAAGACTTTTAACCTATAATGTGATGATCTCCATTATAAGGATTTACCAGAACATTTTAATTTGGAACTTACATAATTATTCAGGAAAAGCATAGATCACGCGATAAGAACCATCCTAAATCAACAAAATACATACAAAAGCAATTTCATGTTTGTGTGGTTGCATCCATCACGATATGGTTATTTTTCTAATCACCACAATTATTACTGCAAGTCACTCTGGGCAACCCGATATCGCAGAAGTCCCATTCTTCGTTGCGGTCGGTAGTATAGCACCAGGCGTAGAAGTGGTATGGTGCGGGGTTGCGACAGTAGTTGTGGTCCCCCAACCCTTCATTGGGGTAATCTTCCGGAGTGTAAGGGTGTCGTTGGGGGTTCTGAACGCTCCACTTCTGGCACGGGATGCCGCTACGGGTCACGTTCACATAGCCTCTGTAATCGTCGGCTTGCGGTGTGACGTAACATTCTCTTGGATCTGCAATAAAATTGTGGAACATCGTGTTTAGTAAAGATCCAATTTCATGCCCTAAAACATATTAAAGGGATCTAGTAACTTTGTTGACATGTGCAAAAAGTGATGAATGGTTGATGCAATGTATATATATTGTTGTTATGGGTATTGTGTGAAAAATTCAAGTCAAATGGACATTGCATGGCCAAGTAATGAGCGAAAATGCAAAATGATATTCACTAACTCACTACACTCACTTTGTACACGATAAGAAAAACTCCGGGGGAGTTTTTCTTATCTGAATACTTCTATCGTACATATCTTTGTAACGAAAGGGAAATTTGAAAAGCCGAAACCTATCCCATGATTTTATTTGTAATACGAATACAACAAGGTATGAGGGAACCGCTAGAATTACAAGTTTATTTTGAGGATTTGGACAATGTTACTAAGTCCCTTTAATGTACAGTCACATATTACCGGACAGCTCAAACGGACGCCCGACAGATGCAAAAATTGCGAGAAGAAATTATCCGGAAGTGAAAGTTGTCTCCACTGCTGCATGCCTAAAAACCCCGGATAAAACAACCGATATCGCTTCACAAGGAACGCATTCGCCGAACAAGAAACAGGCAAGAAACGCATGGCATACGAATGATTACGAACGGCTTAAAAATGTTGTTCTGCATCAGGCGGCGTCCGTTAAAGCTATCCCGTGATATGTGACACGGGCTTCAATGATCTACACTTGATAATTATAGGTTATGGAGAAAAACGGGTAGCGACAATCGTTATATTCCAAAACAAGCTGTGTAGCTAGGGACGTGAACAATGGGGCTATACTCTTCCCGTCCAGCGTTATAAGGTATAGTCCCATAATCACCGTAAAGCGTTAACGGACGCCCGACGTATATAAACTTTGCGAACAAAAAGTATCCGGTAATGTAAGTCGTCTCCTTTGCTGCTCGAGGTGGCCCACGAACGGATATGGAGCGGATACAATGAACAATTGCCGGACAAGGACAAGTCATGTATTGGACATTTAACATACACCACCGAATGTGTAACGTACAAGAACTGGTCAAAACGATGACCGAATGCATAAGGAACTGATGACACGTTCTTTGAATAAATTTGTACAGGTCATTTGACCGCCAGCCCCGCCGCACCCTTTACATTTATTTCTGCCTTGAACATGGGCATGTACAGGGTGGCCTCCAAAAACGGAACAGGGTTCTTGAAACATGATGACCGATGACACGGTATGGGGCATCTTTTACAAAGAAAATGATACCAAGAACAGTAATTTTGAACGAGTAGTTTTTGTTTTAGGACGTCTTAAGTGAGACTTTGTCAGGTTCCCATTTTACCAAGTCAGTGCCTGATAAATCGCACTTCCTGCCCGCCATAGCTTCGAACATCTATGCCCATTCTCTCGGCACAAAGCTAAATGTACACTAACAATGAGGCGTGCATTGCTCATTCGGACTGTTCGTGGTATCGTTTTTCATTGGAAAAGACACCCTAGCAAATGGACATAATCATTTTGTTAATATATTTGGGAAAGGGCCCCGTTCTGTTTTTGTTGGGCCACCCTGTATAATATATGTTCAGATTGACATCAGGC
Source organism: Echinarachnius parma (assembly GCA_037951105.1). NCBI lineage: Eukaryota > Metazoa > Echinodermata > Echinoidea > Clypeasteroida > Echinarachniidae > Echinarachnius > Echinarachnius parma. The sequence goes on from JBAMJV010011271.1 coordinate 59,437, forward strand.
CACCATAAATTATGGCTTACGTATAAAACTAAATGACTCAAACATGTTTAATAAGACCTGAGGTCAAGTGAGGTGGAGGTGACAATGATGATGATGATGAAGATGATGATGAATGGCGATGCTTATGGTAGTCTTATGGTAGAGGTGATAATGACGATGATGCTGAAAATGGTGTTTGTATTTATGGTGATGATGATGATGATGATAATTATTAGGGTGATGATAATGATGATGCTGCTGTCACTGCTGCTGCAGTTGATGTTGATGCCGATCATGATATTCATGATAGTAATGGTGTTATGTTATAGTGATGAGTATTAATGATGATGATGATGATGATGATGATGATGATGATGATGATGATGATGATGATGGTGATTATGATGAAGATGGTGATGGCGGTGGCGATGGGGATGTTAATATTGCTAAAAATGATCAGGCTGTTAGTACGATGCAAAAACGATGGTGTTAAATTAACACTACTGGTATCTATATCGGTCTATCAGGCTGGCGTGTACCAATATAGATACCAGTGGTGTTAATATAATACCCTCGATTTTGCAGTGTAGACGTTGGAGCTTTTTCGATGGTTGCGATGTTAGTTAGCAGCTGTCAACTAATGAATCGAGATGTTCGATGGTTCATGCTAGTGGGATAAACTTCGTTGGTGATAATAATATAGTACTTTTATTATAATGTGTTAAGGAATAATATAGATTACCATCTGTTTGTTTGCGGCAGTCCGGGTGAAACATCCCGAGTTCACAGTACTGCCAGTAGGCACCGATATCTACCGTGAAGCACCAGGGAGCCACGTCGTATTTCGTGGCGCGTCTGCAGTGGTTATGCTCCCCCAACCCTGCGTTGGGAAGACGCTTTACAGTCATGTCGATTGCTTGGCCCTGCAAGCTAGTCCAGCTCCAACAGGTATGGTTGGCCCAGGTCTTAGACAGGTTTCCACGGTACGCATCGCCTTGCGGGTCGTCATGGCAATCGTACTTCACATCCGAATTGCCTACAATTTAAAGGGATAGTTGAGTTTTGGTAGAGAGGGCGCTAGACTACTTTTTTTTGTGTGAGGTAATGAAAAACTGAGTGTAAAATTTGAAAGAGCATAATATTTAAATAATAAAATCATCTTTGTTTGATCAAAATCGGTTCAGAGATGGCTGAAATATCCATAAATATAACTATTTGTAATAAACCTGGGGCCCCAGGTTTATTAGAGAATTTTGAACCAGCCGTTAAAAATTCAAAAAAATGCTTCCTCTTTTCAAAAAGTTACAAAATAGGTATTTAAATAGTTGTTGGTTATTTATCTATCTAATCACTATTTCAACAAAGCATCACATGCACAATATTTTATTCAAAATGGTTGAAACCGATGAGTGTTTAGAGAGCGCCCTCTTACGTTTTAACGGCTCTTTTTTATAATGATAACATGATCTTTACTACGTCATTTGTAATGTTGTGTTCCTTTCTAGTTGTAAATATTAGTTTGTAATGTAATGATGCAGGTTTTGGTTACTAAAATTCAGTTTTACCAAAACTGTACTCTCCTTACCAGAACTCAACTATCCCTTTAAGCAGCATATTAGGAACATGTATTATCCCTTCGTAGTCCATAATATGGACTTCGAAGGACGCCGTGAGATATTGGGACAGCATTGACATAAAGACATTGATAGATATTGTAAATTTAACTTGTAAATTCTAAAGGCAACCGTTGCTTCGCCACTGAGGCATACAATAATATTGACCTTCATACATCACGAACATGATACTGGTATATCCATGGATACAATCCATGCATGGTATAGCATGCAATCGGAGATGAATGAACAAACGCACGCACCCTCACGAAATAAAAACACATTATAAATACATGACTAGTTATTGATATGTTAAAGTACACATTGCAAGAAAAATGCTTATCAATAGTTATTTAATAATTTAATGCAATATTTGCATTGATTGGCCTGATTGAAGACAGATTCGAGGAAATAATTAAGTTGCGGTCCTCAAACGCATAACATTTCTGGGGGTCACTCTCATACACATTGAACAACTGTGTACCTGAAAGTGTACCCGTTTTATGATTTGTTTTCTTTCGAAGGGACCCTTTAGTGCAATGAGTGCAGCAGCTGAAAACCACCCCCTTTTTAAGGAAAACGTCGACGACGCCGCATAGCTGCAAAATGATACCATTTCGCGGATTCTCTTTTTGTTTAGACGCAAGTGCGTAGCCATTCATGTTGGGAGAGATCCCGGGATAATAGTATGCCAATAACGTTCATATTCTTGATAATATAAATGTCAACAATAATACGGTTCGAATTTTTAAAACTAGAATATGTTTAACGCATTGCAAAATAATGTATAATGTTTGGTGGACTTCGACAATGTTAATTATCCCTTTACAGGGATAGTTGAGTTCTGGTAAAGAGAGTACAGTTTTGGTCAAACTGAATTTTAGTAGCCAAAACCTGCACCATTACATTACAGACTAATAGTAATGACTCTACCATGCTTGAAAGGAATTCAAAATTACAAACGACTAAGTAAAAAGCCTTTAATCATTCAAACCGAGCCGTTCAATCTCAAGATGGCGCTCTCTAAAAACTCATTGGTTTAAACCATTTAAAATAAAATATTGTGCATGTGAAGGTTCGTAAAAATAGTGATTAGATAGAGAGATATGTAATCAACAACTATTACAAAACATATTTGAAATTGTTTGAAAAGAGGAAGCATTTAAAAAAAATTTGTAACGGTTGGTTCAAATTATCTAATACTTGTGGGGCCCCACATTTATTATAAATAGTTACGTTTATGGATATTTCAGCCGTTTCTGAACCGATTTTGATCAAATAAAGTTTATCCTGTCATTAAAATCATTATGCTCTTTCAAATTTTACACTCAGTTTTTCATTATCTCACAACAAAATTATTATGTGTAGCGCCCTCTCTACCAAAACTCAACTATCCCTTTAAAGGTGCACCCAAATGGTTTTGTTGTTTGTGTAAATTATTAATATCGGGGCTAACTCTTTATAATTATAAATATTAAACTGATTATTGATAATAACAAATGTCATTCATTCATTCATTCATTAGATTGCAGATGACCAAGTGAAATAATGTATACCTGCACAATCCAAGAACTGTCCTTTTGATAAGGGCGCAAGTAAAGTCCTCAGTGAACAAGTTTTATGAGGTATGAAATAAGTGTAATAAGTCTAAACGCTCTGATGCTGAATGCACTATATTGTTAATACAAATTAATTGTCAAAACGTAATTCTTTTTTAGGGGATAGTACAATTTTGGTTTAGGAACTAATTAATTTGCATGAAAAACATCTAAGTTTGATTATTGTGAGTATATGTGGTTTCAGAAAGAAGAAAAAATAAATAAATCGATTTATTTATTTATTTATTTATTATTTATTTATTTTTCTTCAAAATTCAATTGAGAAACAGCTTAATGATCAATAAATATTTATTCGTTTGAAATAAATGTGGGGCCCACTGACATTTATTCGATGATTTAAGCTAACATCTATAAAATGCCATTACTTTTTTTTAAAATCTACCAACGAATTTTCGTTTTAAATTGTTGAACTATTTAAAAACAAATATTTTGTTTAATCATTATTTAAACAAGATTTTTTGTATAGAGCGCCCTGTTGTGTTTAACAGCTTCTTTTTAAATGATAACAGGTCCCTTACTTAGCCGTTTGTAAATTGTTTCTACCTTTTTGGGCATGGTGATGTTATAACTATAGTCAAGATTTATAAACAAATTGGGCGGATTGAAAAATAAATTGAAAATGGTTTTATTCGTATCAATTGTGTGACTCTGTTATTGTTTATGAAATTACGTTCATGTTTAAAATTATTCAAAACGAAGGTTTCGCATTGTGGTGTTTATTCGAAGACGAAGTTGCTGCCTACATTAGGCATGATTTGGTAAAATTGGCATGAAAGACCCAAATTTTACATTTCAATTGTTACACAAATGCATTTCCATAGACAACATGATGGACAGAATTATAAGTAGGATTGCGTGATATTAGTGCAATGCACATGTATATAGATACCGAGTCAAAGTTAGGTGAGATATAACCCATACAGCTTAAACACGTGAGCCCGAATTGTCATAAGTGTCTAGACTTTAGTGAAGTTGTAACATTGATTAAACTATTTCACATCATTAATACATTTTATGGATGATATCTGCATAGGTAGATGTATGCATGCTTGTAAAGAGAACCAATACAAAGACCTTTCCTTAATTGCATCCACACAAAGCGGGTTTTGACATGATTTAATTGGTCACCAGCGGCCGAGAGCACGATCATGGCCCAGGACCAGACCTAGTTACATTTATTTATAAATATGCTTGTGTAAGCCTTTACGGTTGAATGAGTAAGGAAGGTAGATATGCTCTGCTACATTAGTTTGATTATTGTTCTATGCTAGCATATTTACATCGATGAGTTCGAGCCAGTGGACAGTGCTAATTGCCATGGTCAATGTCGCTGATCCGTAATCGGGCCCCTGGGCCAAGTTACACTACGTCCTTGTTATCCCGGACTAAATTTCACTGGTGACTGACTGTTTAAATCATCTCAATGTTAAGAGTTCCCTTTTCTGTATGTCACTAGACAGAAAATTTTGCATTGATAATGACCAGATTAAACAAGAATACGTGGTCATATTCCACAACGGTGTGAAATTATTTTACCAGTTCCTGATATGTTTTTAACAAGTAACCTGAGGGTGTGTTTTACAAAGTTCCAAAGTCGAACTAAACACTAAAATAGACTTAACACCATGAAATTCAATAAATTATGTTTTGAAATTGTTAAACGAGTTCTTCAAACACGTCTACACATTTGATACAAATCATTACAATAATCTTTTATCAAACAGACCTTAAATTATTTATGTAACATTTTGTTGAAAGTTTCTAATATTCGTATTTGGGTTCTTGATTGTGTTTAATTCCGAAGGTAAAAATGGGTTCAATAATTGTTTTAATTCAACTCAGTGTTAATTTTGACATGGAACCTTTGTGAAACACACCCAGGACTAAATGTATGACACTGATGAGGATAAGGGCAAGTGCGTGGATATCTATTATGGGGTATACATCCAGTCCGCAGAAAGCATTTGAATGTGATAAACTGACTTTAGCATTCAGCCGCTTTATTTCTTTACCTTCATTATAATTTGTACCTTCAATGTCATTTACAATATATTGTAAATCACATTGCAAATAAAATGAATATGTTGAACTTGGACTTACTCTCATTCGCCACAGCACAGCTTACAACCAACACGAGTGTGATTATTCTTAGCGCTGCCATCTTAACCTACAAATGTAAAATTTTGTTTAGAATAATCATAAATGGATGGATAACTAATTCAAAAGGGTATATAATTAAATAGTAAATACATATTCAGTTAGTCAGTCAAATGATAAAGCAAATCAACATAATCAGTAAATTAATAAATTAATAAATTAATATCCAAAGTAGCAAATATATATAATAAAAGGGAATGCAAAGGTTGTAATACAAAAATCATGTTTACACGTTAAATTTACTCTCTTAAAAAAACACTATCATTTAAGATATTCAATTAACGCGTGGATGGAATTAGTAATATTAAAAATGTTTCAAGTTGAGTAAACCACTCATAGGTATGATGTAATTGGAAAATGTATAACATGACGAAATCAAATAGTTCAAATTTACTAATAGGTATATTGATCATCACAAACAAATAATTATAGCTAAGTGTTTACATTGAGTATCCAAATGATTGCGTTAAAAATTATGTTACAAACACACGACAAATAATACAAAATACAAATTTTCTCCAGCATTACATCGATTTACTTAATATGCGCCCAAAAATACGTAGTTTTGAAAGAAAAAACAAATATGTTGTTTAGATTGAATAAAAACACAATTGATTAGCTTAATTTCTGATTTGAAATTCGTCTGATTTTCATTAAGATTAATGTATACTTAATGGGATACTTTGTCATATTGATATCAAGACCCGTCAGATAACACAAACTCATCAAGTTGTAAAACGTCTATTATCGAGTCTGTGATTGTAACGTGTGTTGTGCACCTTGACAATTAACTTCATTTACTGATTATTTAACTTGAAATGTGCTGTAATATCGTTATTTAGAAATTTGTCTATCTCGGAATACTTCCCGATCTGATAAGGAAAATACGATGTTACTCACCGACTGATTTCGACTGATTTGATCCGCTGCGCATGAAAGTTTGTTCAGAACTGACTAGAATTGATGGAAAGAACTCGAGATATATCCATATAATCCAGGGGCGGATCTAGCGTTTTGCTAAGGGGGGGGGGGGGGGGGGGGGGGGGTTGACCCAATTAGTAGAGCAGATAAGTGTAAAATATCATGGAAATCGTTCAAAGTTTGATACAAGCAACATACTTGGTATGCAAACTACCTTAGGGACACTTTTTAGAAGAAAAAAAACACTTAGACAAGCGAAAATCCAAGATGGCCGCCAAAAAGCTACTTTTTGATATAAAAATTGACTGAGTTCGTCGATTTTAATCATTTTGGTGTCAATTTCGATGTGCATTGATATGCTTAAGCCGATGATGACACATACGGACCCATGATGTAAAATATTAACGATTTTGCCGATTTTAATAATCTTGGGTGTCGAAATATGATTATTGGTATGCTGAAAACGATTGTGATACATTCAACCCATTTAATGGCTTAAATCCAAAATGGCCGCCGATTTACAAGATGACCGTCCAAAACCTACTTTTGATATACAAATTGACTGGGTCGATCGATTTTGATATTCCCGGTTGTTTTGTATATGTTTCTTGATGTGCTGAAAACATTTGTGTTACACAAGGACCTAAACAATGGCGTAGCTAAAGGATATAGGGCTATATATAGGGGCACTCATGTATAATGTAAGACGGGTATGTGCCGCTTACAAGACCCCCGTTTTCACACCCTATTGCCGCTCTCAAGATACCCGATTTTCAAAAATTGCCGCTCCATAGACCCCCGGAATGACTAGGCTAGGTAGTTGAGTAGCGCCAAGTCCGTTATCCTTCTTCTAGTCAGCTCCTTGGACCACCATTTGAGGGTTTCCGTAGGTCTTTGGTAGCTCCAAGTCCATGTATTTTGTAGTTTTAGTCTGCTCCTTAGACCCCTTAACTCCCGTTTCCGGGTTTTGTAGCTCCAAAGACCCTATTTTTTTTGCTTGTAGTCAGCTCTTAAGACCCCCATTTCAGAGTTCTGTGAGGTACACCCCCGTCAAAAACGAATTTGAGTGCCCCCCCCCCCCCCCCCCCCCCCCCCCCGGATATAACCATTCTTTCTGTACTGAAATCATAAAATGTCTTTTGTTCTTGATTTTTGGACCGGCGGCACCCTTATTGCTATTTCCTAACCCGGATCGATCTCTTTACCTCACCCCGGACCGTCCATACCCCTGGCCCTCTGTATATATATGCCTAACATATTTATTAAGAGAATAATAAGATTTTAATCATTAATAATGTATTGGGAGTTCATATAATGCATAAAACAGCATTGTATACACTCAGATCGATTCAAATGTTCAGATTAAACTACCTTCCGACCCCTTCTCAGTTGGCATATGGCTTAATACTGGCTACGCCATGGACCGCTCTTTATATACCAAACAAAACTGTAGAGATATTTGCAGCTTCAACTTTGGGTCATAGGGGTATAATATTACAGTATCACACGTTTACGCTATTCGCTATGCCACATTGTATAGATGGACACCAACACTGGTCACACCGCTCCTTTTGACGATGTCAGCCTTAATCTTTTCAGGGAACCGTGGTCCAAAATATTACTATTACAAATAAGGCAACAGTTTTTATTTCCCAAAAGTTTAGAAAAATAGATTTCCATAACATTTATTAAATCTAGCTATTGTCTAGGACGTACACTTCGGCCGTGTCACTATTGTCTCCAAACGTTTTGTGTATGATAGCTATCCCCTTACCCATGCCTTTGAACCATTCCAGAAGCATGATCTGTACATATAGCGTAAATATAATAGTTTAGCAACATCATATGAGCGTATTATAGATCCTTCTTTCTTGAGTTTTAGGGGTTCATCCATTTCGTGGGATATGTTCAATTGCTTGCCCATTCTATTATTGAAGGGGGACTGAGTTTGCACTACTTGCTCATGGTGGTTGGTCAAATTAGCAGTCTATCTTTACACCCTGAATGGTCATCATGGTCATCCTGGAGTGGGCTATTCCGTTTTTAGAGACTGACATACTTGGATCCATATAGGTGATAGCTGGGTGACAAGACTAGTGTCCGAGTCAATGTATAATAAATTATACTTACAGCCCAAATTGAAGACGCAAATAACAGACCAAACTCTTACAAGATATGTTTGGGTATATATTGTAAAAAGGATCATGGCGTTGCCATTCTCAAGCTATGAGCCAAATGGGGGTTGGAAGGGTGGAGGTGGAGATTTGGACATGCTAACCGGGAGGTGGGGGAAATTACTCATTCAATGAAAAATGGACTCAAAGAGCGTTGAAATTTGTTTTTACAATTTATTAATTTTCTGCTGATATACACAGGTTCAGGGCATAGCCAGCATTTATACAGAATGGGGGATGGGACGATACACGGGATAGCAAAGATATCTTTGGAGGGCAGATGAGTGGTGAAATCATGATTTCTTCACAGAAAGGGGGCCAATATTTTCCCTTTCCTTTAGTTACGCCATTGTAGGTTTGTGCATAGCACAATGGTTTTCAAAATATTGGTGAACAAAAATGTATAAGGACCCTTAGCGCGTTCATATTGTTACTCATCTCAAAAGTCCAGAGGCATAACCAAAAGGACTACCAATGATGAGAGGGGTGGCAAACAAATTTTTAGGGCACTATTTCCTATAAGGTAGCAGCCTTTACCAAAACATGAAAAAGTGCAATCATGATTTCCTTAGGGAAAGATGGCTAATCCCTCCTTTATCCCTTAGCTACGCCATCTTGGAAAATGGCCGCCATGTTCGATTTTTTACCATTATTTAGATCCATTTGTATGCAAATAGTTTTCAGTTCATCAAAAAACCTTTTAATCAGTACAAAGATTATTAGAATCGGCCAACTCAGTCAGTTTTTTGAAAAATTTGAAAAATGTTTTTTGGCAACCGTCTTGAAAAATGGCCGCCATGTCGGATTTTCGTCATTATATGTCTGCATGTATAATAATCGTTTTCAGCATATCAGGTCACATATAAATCGACATCAAGATAACAACAATCTGCAAACTCAGTCAAATTTATACAAAAAAATAGCCTTGGCGGTCATCCTGGAAAGTGACAGCCATCTTGGATTTTCGCCATTATACTGGTCCGTTTGTATTACAATCGTTTTATATATATCAATTAACATTTCATATCAAGAAACATATAAATCAACACCAAGATTATCAAAACCGGCCAACTCAGTCAATTTTTATATCAAAAAGTAGCTTTTTTAGGCCATCTTGGATTTTGGCCATCATATGGGTTCGTATGTATCACCATCGTTTTCAGCATATCAATAAACATATAAAACGACACCAAGATTATTAAAATCGGCCAACTCAGTAAATTTTTATATCAAAAAGTAGCTTTTTGGCCGCCATTTTGGAATTTCGCTTGCCTAAGTGTTTTTTTCCTGAAAAGTGTTCCTATTAGGTAGCCTACATACCAAGTCTCTTGCTTGTATCAAACTTTGAACGATTATTACACTTATCTGCTCTACTAAATGACGATGCGGATACTGTGTGGGTCTGGACACATAATGGCGTTTTTCTATGCACATCACATTTTCACTTGGCAGCCCACAGTAGATCCGCCACTGCAATCATGGGCAAAGGAGCACTCTCTGTCTGGAGGGCCTAATACCCATCATACACTACTGCAGTACACCCCTCCCTATATCCCTGGAGGGCCTAATACCCATCATACACTACTGCAGTACACCCCCTCCCTATATCCCTGGAGGGTCTAATACCCATCATACACTACTGCAGTACACCCCCTCCCTATATCCCTGGAGGGTCTAATACCCATCATACACTACTGCAGTACACCCCCTCCCTATATCCCTGGAGGGTCTAATACCCATCATACACTACTGCAGTACACCCCCTCCCTATATCCACGTGATTCGTACCCCTCAACAAATAATATAATAAATCATTTATGCCCAGTTGCGCGGGACTTGGATTGGTGGGGAGCTAAGAACTAGATGAGCCTTGCGTTCCTTGCCAATTATGCTAGACAGTAACATCACACTCTACTACAAATTCCGCTAAGAGGCAGGGGTGCGTAACATTCTAATTATGTCGGCTACACATGAGTCTTTGTTTTTGCCAAAGTGATAATCGAATCGCCGAATACAGACAAGGTAATAGATAGATACACAAAATCAAACATTAACAGCTGCAGGTGGACGAAATACCTGTTCCTTTCTAGCTTTTGCAATCCTCATAATCGCAGTCCCAACCAGGCTCACATTTGCAATGGGTCAGTATCCCATGACAATAAAATGTTATTATCCGGGGTAAATACCCATTGATTATTAAAGGGATAGTATAGTTTTGGTCAAACTGAATGTTAGTAACCAACATTTGCACCATATCATTGCAAACTTAAATGTTATAATTCCTCCATGCCCGAAAGGTAGACAAACTTACAAACGGCTAAGTTAAAATTATGCTATCATTAAATAGATCTAGTAATTTTGTTGACGTGTGCAAAAGGTTATAAATGGTTGATACAATGTAGTAAGATGTTATTTAATAATTATGTTCACTGGGTATTGTGTGGAAATTTCTAGTTAAATGGATGTCATATGGCCGAGATATTAGCAAAAATGCAAAGTGATATTCACTAATACTCATTGCACTGACTCTGTACAATGTAAAAACTAACATGTGGATAGTTTAATAACTGAACACTTCAATTATAAATATCTGGTTAACGAAAGGGAAATTCCAAAAACCCAAACACGTCCCATGCTTCTATTGTAAAAAGAAATACAACAAAGTATGAGGGAGCTAAAAGAATTCCAATTGGATTTTGAGAATTTTGACAATAATACTAGATCCTTAAACAAAAAATATTAAAACAATACTAACAGGGCGCTATCTAAAAACATATTGGTTTCATCCATTTTGTTTAAACAAATTGTGAATTTGATGTGTTTTGTTTATGGTTCAATAAAGAGATAATTAACAATTATTTTAAAATCTATTTGGTATTTTTGTCAAACAATATTGGCATTGTATTGATTTTTCTTAAATTTTTGATTGAACGTGGGTCCTTCATTTTTCTAATAATTATGTTTTGCTATTTCAGCTATTTTTTAACCGATTGTGATCAAATAAAAGTGTTTTTTCTTTAAAATCACGTGCAATTTTAGATATTACACCTATTGTTCAATTACCTCAAAAATTAATTGTTTCTTGAAACGCCCTCTAAACCCAAACTGTACATTCCTTTTAAAGGTGCATGGTTGGTCAATAATCATTGCCTGAAGTTGGTAATCAATGTTGCGGTTGTCTGCCAAATAAACTGTTATTTTGCGCTCCTATGCTGCATTTTATAAGTAAAAGTTCTGCATTGCCAGTTTGACTTTTACATTTCGTTGTGTTCAAAGTTCAAATTTAACCCCTTGCCTATATATACGGGAACCTGGAATGCTACATACACCTCAAATTGCGTACATTAAAATGTAATGACGGACACAAATAAAACAAGTTTTGTTTGAAATTGTTGCTTTAAACAATGGGATTAAATAATGTGACAACATCCTCTACATCTTACTCGCTTTCTCCGTCCCTGTTGTTGTTCTAAGGGGAAAGAATTACACATCTTTCGAACTCGGTAAAACTAAATTTCGTCCCTATAGACAAACTCAAAAACACTCTTTCATGTCGCCTTTTTTCATTTATTCTGTGTCCAATATAATAGTAAAGTACACGGGTTTTGTTATTATGTTTATGTGTATTTTTTTTAACAATTTTAGGCTGTGTGCAGATCATTTTCAAGTGCGCCCTGAGCATCTGGTAAAAGATGGAATAAGAGCATTATAATCATCCTATATTATTATTATTATTATTTATTAGTATTATTATTAATATTATTATTAATATATTTATTTTTATTATCATCATTATTATTAGTAGTATTATCATTATTATTATTTGTATTATTATTATTATTATCATTATTATTATTATTATTATTATTATTATTATGTATTATTATTATTATTATTGTTATTATTATTTTTATTATTATTATTATTATTATTATCATTATTATTATCATTATTATTATTATTATTAATATCATGACTAATATTCTATTGAAACTTTTAAATCATAATTGTTAAGTCCAAATTTAAATGAAAAACTTTTACTTTTTAAATACAGCACATGAGAGCAAGACAGCAGTTTACTCGGCAGACAACCACAACATTGTTTACTCACTTACAGACAATAATATTGACCAACCAGGCTCCGATAGACAATGGCTTATTATACCCGACAACAACATGTTATGATGTTATTGTCGGGGGTAATTAACCAATCGCCTATGGAAGCCTGGTTGGGCCTGCGTTAACTCTATGAAGATTGCAAAAGCTAGAATGGAATAAGTATTTCGTAACACCTGCAGCTGCTAATGTTTGATTTCTTTTATCTATCTCTTACCTTGTCTGTATTCGGCGATTCGATTCAAATGTTGGTAAAACCAAACTCATGTATAGTGGATAATTAGATTATTACGCACACCAATACACGGTATTTGTAGTAGGGTGTGAAGTTACTGTCTGGCATAGAGCAAGGCACGTAAATTACACGTATGTGCGTCCCCTGCCAATAGAAGTCGGCATCTGGGCATAAATAATATAATTATACAATATCCAAAGGCGTACGAATCGTGTTGAGGGGGGGGGGGGGGGAGGGGGTTGGGAGGGGGTGCAGTAGTGTTGAAGGGCCTTAGCCCCCCTAGACAAATATTGCCCGCATGCCCATAATTATATTGATATATCCAGAGTTCTTTCCATCAATTCGAGTCATTTCTCAACAAACTTTCATGGCAGTGGTACAAATCGTCAAATCAGTCGAATATCCCTGCTGGAAAGTTCACACTCATTCACGGTGTGAATCACAGTGTGAATCACACTGTGGTTCACAGTGTGAATCACTGTGCGCTCCACACTGTGTATTTCGGGTGTTTTCACAGCGTGGCCGCGTCGTTCCACAGTGTGAATCACAGTGTGGTTCACAGTGTGAATCACACTTTGAACCACAGTGTTGACACACTCTGGAACGACGCTTTTGCAATCCTCATATAATTAACGCAGTCCCAACCAGGCTCACATTTGCAATGGGTTAATATCCCATGACAATAAAATGTTATTATCCGGGGTAAATACCCATTGCTTATTAAAGGGATAGTACAGTTTTGGCCAAACTTAATGTTAGTAACCAACATTTGCACCATATCATTGCAAACTAAACATGTTATAATTCCCCCATGCCCGAAAGGTATACAAACTTACAAACGGCTAAGTTAAAATTATGCTATTTTTTTTTTTTTTTTTTTTTTTTCTTTCACCTTTCCACGCATTTATTGATTTCACTTCAAGTTCCATACAGTTTAACAAATCATGTTTCAATAATTTTCTCTTTTACATCAATTTAGACATTACAAATATGTTTTTATCATAAATGGTAAATAATACATTTTTTGTTTGTTTTCTTTATGCAAGTAATCATTTATTTGTATGCGAGCGTGAACTTCATTTAAGAATGTAAACCATAGTTTTGTGCTTCTTTCATCTTTTCCTGATTGATTTCTGATAACTATCATTTTATATATGCTCCAAAAAGCTATAGTTAAAATATCATTGATTTTGTCTTCTACATTTATTTTCAGTAATGTGAATACATTCATTTCTACATTTACATTATAAACATATTTTACCGTTTGCGTAAAGTTTCTAAAAAATATTTCATTCATTTTACATTCCAATAGAGCATGACATAAATCTTCTCGACAATGGCAAGTTTCACATGTATCACTATCGCTAAGTTTCCACAAAAATAATTTTCTTTTTACTGCGATCAAATTATAAATTACTTTAAAGTTAAATTGTCTTAATTTGTTCTCCTTAATGCACACAACATTTCTTTTATAAACATATTTCCAATCAACATAACAATCTAATTTCTTTACCCAATATGATGGGCCTTCAATTGTGTTTCCATTTTTCGAAAGAAAAATATAAAATAATTTACTTGGTACTTTTTGAATAAGTCTTTCTTTTCCTCCAATCAAAACTGTTGGTATTTCTAAACATATTGGTTCTTTCACATTACTCATCCATACTTTGGGTATCGCTTTTTGTAATTTAAAATATTCAAACATTACAATTACTTTTGATTTCTTATTACGAACATTTTCTATTAATGTTGATGTTGTAATAAATCTATTATCAAAACAAACAGTTTTCAAATAGATTATTCCACTTGAGTACCAGTTCTTAAAAAAGAAAGGTTTCTTTTCAAATACTACATATTTATTATACCATATAATCTGTTTATCTAAATCAACACTATTATTTTCATTTTGTGTATTCATAATGACCCATGATTTCAGTATTTCTAAATAAAACGGTGGCAATTTGTTAACAAAGTATGTGTCTACCATGAAAACATCAATAGAACAATTCATAATTAACTTTAGCCCACCTAAAGATTGAAAATAATAATTTGACATCTCTTTCCAAAAGCCATCTGAACCATCTAATATTTTACCAAGCCATTTTAATCTGAAACTTATAATCAACTTTTCAATATCGATCATCTTAATACCACCTTCATGATAGTCTTTAATAATTGTTTCTCTTTTAACTTTGTCTATTTTTGAATTCCAAACAAAATTATACAAAATTTGTTCTAATCGTTTTCTTACATGTTGTGGTACCGAACAATACATTATCAAATGAACAACTTGACTAATGAGCAATGTTAAAATTATGCTATCATTAAATGGATCTAGTAATTTTGTTGACGTGTGCAAAAGGTTATAAATGGTTTATACAATGTAGTAATATGTTATTTAATCATTATGTTCACTGGGTATTGTGTGGAAATTTCTAGTTAAATGGACGTTATACGGCCGAGATATTAGCAAAAATGCAATGTAATCACTAACATGTGGATAGTTTAAATACAAAATTAACGATAAAAATGTTCTCTACAAGAAATATGTTATTTTGAAAACTCAAATGTTGCTTAAACCCAACATAACCAAACTACAATTACAAAATTCATAAAAACACGTAGATTCAGCAAATACCCGATCTAACGTTGATTAGCCAGTTAGCGGAAGGATGATGGCGTCATTTTCTAGCGATGTTTTCTATTGCCTCAAATATCGCGCGAAAAGGCGTAAAATCAACGCATGATTGGGGTAAATTAAAGTTAATGTAAACAACAAAACACATGAAAAAAAAAGTAAGTTTGTAAATGTAATGGGTACTTCATCAAATCACAAAAACGAAGCAGCAAAAGCTAACAAAAAAATATCACTATGAATATTCTAGAACAGTCCCACTAACTGAATTACATGTGGGGAGCACAACGACGAAATATCCATTTTCAGATAATTCACATTTAGTCCTGCATGGATATACCAGTGGCGTAGCGTGGTTTACTTTTGGAAAGGGTCGGGGGTGGGGGGGGGGGGAGGGGGGGGATTGGGGGGGGGGGGGGCACGCGTCGATTTTCGTGTTAGTATTTACTGTATTATGTTCACCCATTTGCGTTTATTGTTTGTAATCCTATTTAATGGGGGGGGGGGGGGTGTCTGTGGGACGGGCAAGAATAGCTGTTAAGTTGTATAATATTAAAAATAAATGTTAAGATGGACACCCCATTAATTAGTAACACATATGCACATCTATACACACACAAACACACACATTACCACACATACATAAGTCTGTATCCACGCGCATACACGCGTACGCACACAAACACACACACCAATACATACGCGCATACTTTTTTCTTTTTTAACACACACACACATTACCACACACACACATACACATACATAAGTTTGTATTCACGCGCATACACGCGCACGCACACAAACACACACACCAATACATACGCGAAAACACACACACACATACGCACAAACACACATCACATTTAACACAGCAAAACAAAATAATTCCTCCCTGAATAATGTACCATAATTTCTTAATCAGGAAGATTGTTAACAATTCTGCTTCAACCAAAATATGTTTACAGTTATACTGTAGCCTACATGTATTGTGAAAATAGGTGATCACCCCATGGCTTAAACGGCACATGTTAAAGACAAATTTATCCAATACCAACAGTCATAAGAACGTATGCATGCCAATACACTGATGTGAAACAGCGCATTTGATTGAATTCATGAATTATGCTTGGTGAAGCAATGCTATTTGAAAATTTTGATTTGTTTATGGCACCTGTGGTTAAATGCACTTTTATTGATTGCACACCGGTACATTTGGAAAGGTATAAATTCTCAATTAACTGCAGTAAAGATATACCTTTTGCGAATTTCCAAATATGACCGCTTGAATGTGTTCAGTCAACGATGAAGAAATGTTCATCCTCGAATTTTCCTATATATACATATTATGGCCGGACGAAGTCTGGAAACAATTCTTGTTTATGAAACTATGATAAGTTTTTAAGGAATCGAAGTAGTACGGTTTGTGTTAGGTTAATAACACAGAGCTGGTCTGCGTCGGTGTAATCGATATATTGTACGTATATATACAGTCAAACCTGTCTACAGCGACCGCTCAAAGGACTGGCAAAAAGTGGTCGCTATAGACAGGTGCTCTCATTATACAGGTTGGCGGCCATTTTGAATTTCTGGTCGCATATTGTGCCAATATGAATATGTGTAATTAATTGGCATATGTACACGCACGTGTCCATAGTTTTATTTAGTTTGTGTTGCATCCATAACAACAACACAAATTGTACTCATATTTTGGCATTATATTTTGAATTATATTAAATGTTTGTATTTTTATGTGAAATTAAAATTGCAAAATGTGTCAAACAGACCAAATCAAACAGAATTCTAAAGTCAAGATGCGTTGTTTTGTCGTAACAAGCGCACGGAATGTCATTGAAAAAGTGAGAAACACCTCGGCGATGACAATGTTACACTAAAAAAACAGAAGTGCTGTTTTTAGCACTTGGAGGGCTACATTCAGCACCTGTTCGGTGCTCGCATAGGGACAGCACCGCCTGTGCTGGTTTGGCACTAACTAGTACAAGTGCTAGTTTAGCACCACTTGAGGTGTTACCGAATTTGCACTTTTGGTGCTGAGAAATCCACATTGTGTGTGATGAATAAAACCCATAGTGCTAAAAGATAATACGGGGGAAGGGGTGGCTTCCGTTAACTCGGAACTTAATTTAGCTCATATGTATTTCGTGGTAAAAGAAGCAGGATAAAGATGTCCGATAGTAGGATTCGAACCTTGGATTCCACGCGTCCAAGTCAGACGCGATACCGACTGAGCTAACTCGCATCACGGGAAGCCGAATGCACTCTAACGAAAGTATCATACAGTTTCTATTGTTACGAATTTAGCACGTTGTGGTGCTGTTCTCACAGCACCAGTTTTTAGCACCGATCTTTTAGCACATCGCAGACTTTTATTCACTACTTACACTTGTAGTGCTAAATTAGCTCCTCCAGGTGCACGATCGCGAGCAGCACTCGTTTTTTAGCATCTTCATTTTTAGAGTGTAGATGTCAAATTCTGTTGTGATGTTGAGTGAAGTGCCTATGTTCGACGCATATCTCTATCAGCATCAGGTAGTTAAGGGCACGAATATTCTTTGTTTATGAGTCCGGAGCACTCGGTGTCGGTAATTAAGCGTCTGTCTTGAGTTCATTGTCATTGTAAACGTTTGTTTTATGCATTGACATGCTCAGAAGTTTGGCCTTGAGTGACCAGAGGCGACCGAGTTGATGCCTTGGTCGATCAAGCGCTAATGTTGTGGTCGCTATACACGGATATATATGTGCGTTGGGACCCAAATGGGGTGGTCGCTGGTCGCGTTAGGCAAGTCGCATATTAATGATAGACAGGTGGTCACATTAGTAGGTTCGACTGTGATACATGTAATGTATAATATAATTCATATTATTAAAACCTACACACCAAATTAGTTCAACGTTGGTTTGTCTATTTTTTATTTATTTTTCGAGCCAAATTAAATCAAGCGATGTGACATGAACAAACATGGTTTTAATAGGAATATAATGTAATAATCAGTTAAAAACGAGATATTTTTTACAATATGCTATGTATCAGCGTTATTGAGACATATGCCATGTTTTTAAAATGAAAATTCGAACAGATTATGTTAACGTACACAATATATTTCCCACATTCAAAGATAAATAACACTGAACTTAAGCATATTGGGAGCATACATAATATGTAAGTCAAAAAGTCAGTATGAATAAGTGTGGAAAAAAGGTGACAAAAAGTGATAAATAATATCACCCTGGAGAGTTTTATTTTAGACTTGAAGATTAGCAAAATGAACAAGATAATTGCTAAAATGGTTAAAAATATGTACAACATATTCAGGACAAACAAATGTTTCACGTATACCCTCATACAGATAAACTAAAGTCAACATGCATTTGAATGTCATGGAACCAAAACTGCCGTATACTATCCCTTTAACAATATATACGTTGAGAAATGCAATACAAAGTTTAAATTATTACGAAAAAGAACCAAAATGCGTTAAATCCATTTATACCAAATAAATGTGTTTTGCATGACTAAATAATAATAATATAAATATTCAAATAGGCTAAATTAATCTCTCTTTGAAAATTTTGTTTTGCAAATGTGAACAAATTGATACAAACCATGAGTGTAACATTAATATTTTATGTTGGGAAAAATGATTCTTGAACCATTGAAACCCTTTTTTGAGATTGTAAGGCGGTAGCTCCTATCCATATGGAAACCACTTGTGGGTTTGATTGAAAAGAAGGTTAATACCAATTTATTCTGATTTTAATCATATATTTGGTGTTGAAACTGGGAGTATTTATGATAAGTGCATCCCTTTGTTGTTTTTGTGTCTCAAGTAGTACATTTTATTCGGTGTAAGTTCCACAAAATTAAGTTAGATTTTCAAGCTTTTGTTGCATTTGTGAAAATGAAGCCAACTATTGAATATAAGATAGCAGAGAAGAATAACAAAATTAATTGAACTTACATTTTAAGAAGTGGACATTTACTTTTCATGATTAGATTGTTTAATTCTTTTGGGGGAACTTTTTTCCTTTGCAACATATGCCATTGTAATAACTTTTTACATAAAGAGACTTATCTGTATTTTATTGTTTTGTTTGTTTAAGAACATTGTTCATGTTGTGTTTTGAATTATTAAAAACTTAAAGAAAAAAGAAACATATATTTTGATGTAACGTGACACAAATTTACTTTTAATCCAAAGGTGCTTTAAATCCATGTTTAGTTCCAAAAGGCACTAAATCCGTAGACATGAACATTTTGAGAAAAAATAACAAAATTACTTCTGTAGCGGGAATTCTGCAAACATACCACATGTGTGTGGATAGGTTTGAAATATGTATGAAAGTCTTGAATTTTCGAAAAAACGAAATAGTGTAATAAACACTTACATTTACTCAAAGCAAACAAACACAGTGGGTTAAGTTTCTTTTAGAATTAAGCTCTTTATAACTAGTATAAGGTGAATGTGCATGAAATAGTACTAAAGTCAAATACATGTGCAAAACGGTGAAATAAAACGAAAAATGTGAGGCTTCTTGAATCCCAAAACAAATAATAACTATTGTATTCGAAAATGAGTCACGGGTTTAACAAAACAATGTAAAACACATAAGGGGAAAATCTAGGTAAAAATTAAGAAATCCGAAAAAAAGGTGTGCCCCAAATGTATACGCCTGCCTTTCAATCAGACCGACCACGGTAAGTCACTACTCAGTACAAGTCTTACGAGGCAAGCCAATGTCGCAGAAATCCCATTCTGTTTCGGAATCGGTAGTGTAGCACCATGCGTAGAAGCGGTACGGTTCGGGGCTGCGACAGTAGTTGTGATCTCCCAACCCCGCAGTGGGGTAAGCCTCCGAAGTGTAAGGGTGCTGGTGGGGTTTCTGGTCGTTCCAGTTCTGGCACGGGAGACCGCTCCGGGTCACGTTCACGTGACCTCTGTAATCAGCAGCGCGGTCCGTGACGTAGCATTCTTGTCGGTCTGCAACATAAATATTTGGGAACATCATTGCTATCAGGGATACCGCATTTACAAACTTACTGCATCATTTCGTGTCTGATAATCAATGAGAAATTTATTAGGGTTTTGAGGGAAAATGGGCCTCACGACCGCAGCATCTCATGTGCGCTCGACTATTCTTTCGAGGGACACTTAGTTCTGGTATAAAACGGCGCTTCAAGATATTTTTTTTGGTTCGTGAGGTAATGAAAAATTAAGTGTAACATTTGAAAGAGCACACAATTGTAATTACAGAATCAACTTTATTTGATCAAAATCGGAACAGAAACAACTACAATATCGATCAGTATATCAAATTGGAATAAATGTGGGGGACCAACTTTTAGGCAATAGCAAATATCTATTTTAAAATGCAACATATCTTGGAAAATTTACCGAAATACTTTTTAAATTGTTTTTGATGATCTCTCTATTAAATAATGATTTAAACAAGCAATCACATTCATATTTGTTAATACAAAAGTGGTTGATACTTAAGGGGTATGGAGAGTGCCCTATTGTGTTAATGGCTGCTTTAAACACATTTAAAATAGCCTTTTATTTAACCGCGTGTATTTTTTAATACCATTAAAGCAGCCTTGAACTATAACTGTTAGTGTTTTAATGATAGTCTGCAAGTTGTTATTGCTATAAGTATGTGTTATCAAAACTGTTTTATCCCTTTACGTAAATGATGATAGTACTAATAGCGATAATTATAATAATTAACATGATCAAAGCAGGCCCGTATACCCAGGACTTTTTCAATGATGTGAAAATAAATACTGTTATATTACCATCTGTGAACTTAAATTCTTACTCTTAGCTAGCAAATACGTTGTGTTAACTCATTAACAGTCTGTGTACAGTTTGCGATCGAATTACCATTTACATGAATTTGAACAATAGAGCCACTTATGTATACAATGCCACCATACAACATAATGGGCATGGTCAAGTACTCTATTATGATTGCAACCATGCATGAAGCTTCCAAGGGGTAGTTGCATTGAGAGTACTTGGAACGTTAGGAGTCAAGTCTTTCTCACAGGTAATCATTCAATATTTTCTTCAAAATTGTGTTGTCGTTTTGATAAGGTTTACATGTTATTATTTAAAATGAAATTGTCTAATATGTATTCATTAGTTGTTTAGATATTATGCAACTAGTAAATGCATTATTTATGTAACGGCGTGACACCCAAAACAATTGACGATGTTCAAGATGTTGTTTGTATTAGTAGGTCAAAGAGCAAACGACAATCTTACATGCATTTGTTAAACCAAAATGTTTGATTCGTTTTAACCATAGGAGTACAAAGGGTTATGACTTACCAGATGTGATGAGAGCATCACTCCTGTCATTGCTAGTCACTTATTTCATCTTGAATATTCCGGATTCAACAAAATAGTCAATATTTGAAATGACGTGACAGGCGGAGAACACAATAGTATATCGTATTCTGCTACTGTGTTCTCCGCCTGACACGTCATTTTACCACGAGAAGTTGAATAAATGGCCGCCTCCTGTTAGCATTGAAAGCAGACGACAGTGGTCCATAAAATATTGATTATTTTCGTTATTGGGAATATTCAGGAGGAAATAAGTGACTATCAATGAATGACAGGAGTTATGCTCTCATCACATCCAGTAAGTATAAAGGCTAGAATTTCCTTCCCCTTTAATGATTTATAATAGAGGACAGTTAACTTTTTTAAATTGATAGGTATTTTGAAAAGGTTGGGTTCCATGTCCTGTTTCAGAATGTGGAATTGACCATTATGATAATTACCATCTGATGAATATTTTCGGCAGTCCGGGTCGAACTGCCCGAGTTCACAGTACTGCCAGAATGCACCCACGTCTTCCGTGAAGCACCAGGGAGCCACATCAACACCTTCGTTGAACCCAGGGAATCTGCAGTAGTTATGGTCCCCCAAACCTGCATTGGGATAGCTCTTCTCGGTAATGCCGTAAAAGGCGGAAAGCCCGTCGGTCCAGCTCCGGCAGGTATAGTTGCCCCAAGTCTTAGCCAGGGTTCCGTGGTATGCGTGGCCGTACGGGTCGGTGTGGCAGTTGTAATCCTTAACCGAATTGCCTACAATACAATCAATATGGAATATAAATTCTGATTGATAATGGATGCTGCGAGAGATTTCGGCGTTCTAGAAATAAAAGACCCGTCCTTTGATAAGTATAGGCCTACTAATAATGTCCTATTTATAGAGGTTTTTCTGAGAGTTGTGGCGGGGCTAGGAACCTAGAGAATGGTCTTTGTTGTCTGTTCCCCGTCGTAAAGATTTAGGCATATAATACGCATGCTACTAATTGGTATTAAACGGATATAATAGCTTAAAGGGAGAGATCCACTTTTGCAAGCCAAAATTCAAAAGTTGCGAGGTTATTGTCTTATATGAAAGGAAATGTCATTTAATAGCATGCCTGAAAAAATTAGGGCTTGAAATCTCTTTTTCGTGGAGTTATAGACCTAAAACTGAATAAACTGAGGGACGTCGGTTAATTATGTACATACGTATTTTTGGCCGGTGAGTAAGTTCGTACATAGATTTCACGGAGTGCCAGATCGGAATGCATGACCCCTACGTGACCCCCGCTAGCTACGTGAGCCGCGCATAAGTACTAATGTGTGAGCGTTTACCAAGCAAAATACCCAAACTTCGCTTAAACTGACTACATGTAATTATATATTCTTTCTTTTTGAGATCTTTTTCCGTGACATACGTTAACAAATGTCGGCTTCACAATACCTTTACGAGAATTAGTACTATATTGTTGTAATACTATGCTAAATCAGTTGAACTCCCTTATTGACCGATATATAGTTTAAATGGAGGGACGCATTCGTTTTTCATTCGTAGAATCCAAATTAGAGGGCTGTTCGCTCTGATTTTTTTTTTTGCGTGTTACATTGATCCCCATCCGTCAACTGAAAGCTGTCGAGACGTTTTGTAAAAGTGGATCTGTCCCTTTAAAGGGGTAATATAGTTTTGGTAAGGCTGAACTTTAGTAACCAAACCTGGACAGTAACATTATAAACTAATAGTTATAACTCCACCATGCTCGAAAGGTATACAAAATTACAAACGACTAAGTAAAAAGCCTGTTATCATTCATAAAGAGCCATTAAAACACAAGAGGGCGCTTTCTAAAAAGGCATTGGTTTAAACCATTTTTCATACAAAATTATACATGTGATGTTTTATTGAAACAATGATTAAATAGAGAGATCATCAACAACTATTTTAAAAATGCTTTTGAAAATTTTTGAAAAAGTGCAAGCATTTTTTTTATTTTTTAAAAAAACCATCTAATTATTTGGGCCCCAAATAATTATAAGATCAGATATATTTATTGATATTTCAGCCGTTTCTGGGTCGATTTTGACCAAATAAAGTTTATTCTGCCATTAAAATTGCATGTTCTCTCAAATTCGACACTCAGTTTTTCATTACCTCACAACAAAATTGTGATGAGCAGCGCCCTCTCTACCAATACTAAACTACCACTTTAATATGTGCGAAAACTAGCAAATGGTTGATACAATGCGTATTGCTGTGATATGGTATTGTTCACTGAGTGATGTGTGAAAATCTGTGAAAATGTGTGAATTTAGATCTCATGTTAGATTGATATCAGTCCTGTTTAAAATAAGAATATGTGGTCTAATTGAAAATGCGTACAAATAACAATAAATTGTTATTTGAAGACCCAATTAATTGTCGTAAAAATGTGTATAATGTTTTTAAGAATACGTTTGCTAATGCTGTACGCTCCACTAAGAAAAAATATTACACCAATAAATTAGTAGATGTAAAAGGAAACATTAATGGTACGTGGAAAGTAACAGAAAATCTTAGTAGAAATGTAAAATTATTGATATTATTGAATTTAAAGATGATAATGATAATGTATATATAAAAAAGAAATTATTGAATATTTTGTTTATATAGGCTCTTATTTAAAGGGATAGTTGAGTTCTGGTAAGGAGAGTACAGTTTTGGTGAAACTGAATTTTAGTAACCAAAACCTGCATCATTACATTACAAATTAATACTTATAACAAGAAAGGAACACAACATTACAAATGACGTAGTAAAGATCATGTTATCATTCAAAAAGAGCCGTTAAAACGTAAGAGGGCGCTCTCTAAACACTCATCGGTTTCAACCATTTTGAATAAAATATTGTGCATGTGATGCTTTGTTGAAATAGTGATTAGATAGAGAAATAACCAACAACTATTTAAATACCTATTTTGTAACTTTTTGAAAAGAGAAGCATTTTTTTGAATTTTAACGGCTGGTTCAAAATTCTCTAATAAACCTGGGGCCCCAGGTTTATTACAAATTGTTATATTTATGGATATTTCAGCCGTCTCTGAACCGATTTTGATCAAACAAAGATGATTTTATTATTTAAAAATTATGCTCTTTCAAATTTTACACTCAGTTTTTCATTACCTCACAAAAAAATAAGTAGTCTAGCGCCCTCTCTAACAAAACTCAACTATCCCTTTAAAGGGTTCCTAATCTTATTTCTTTCTTTTTAAAACCTATAACACAAAATTAAGTTATTGCTACTGCTATCTAAAAATGGTAAGTATCCGGGGTATAATTCAATTGATCCACAGAAGATAAAGAAAAGCTATGGTATGGTTAGCAATAATATTCACCATACACAATGTTGGAGTATTGAAAAGAACAGTTCATCGTAATTTATTATCCGGTATCCTTTTGTCTCTTATAACGTGTATCAATGATTTAATTTGGATTCTTTAAAGGACAATGAAACCCAAGTAAAATGTTACTTTCATAGACTTTAAGAGATTCGGAAGAATAATCTCTGAAAGTTTGAGCACAATCGGTCAAGAAATAAGAAAACTATGGCTTTTTGAAAATATCCATTTATTTCAATGAGTGACTCAAATTGGCAACGCACTCTGGCAGAGTTGTGGACAACTCCCCATACGTTTTATACATAAAATTTCAACTTTGTTCAATTTTCTCAAAATATATGTTTACCCTTCGTTTGAGTTCAACATATGTTTTGTAGAATACATTTATACACAACATATCGTGAGTTTGGGGAATGGAAAAACTGTTACTATGAAGAAAAATGTAAAAATACCAAAATTTGTGTACAAAACATATAGGGAGTAGTCCACAAACATCAGAGTGCGTTGCCAATTTGAGTTCCCCATAGGAATAAATGGGCATCTTCAAAGAGCCATAGTTTTCTTGTTTATGGGCCGATTATGCTCTAACTTTCAGAGATTATTCCTCTTAATCTCCTCAAGTCTATGAAAGCAACATTTTGGTTGGGTTTCATTGCCCTTTAAGTAAAAAAAAACGTAAGAATAACATACGTCTTGGCATTAAGCACAATTATTCATTTTGATTTGTTTTTAGTTGGTTAGTTGGTTGGTTGGTTGGTTGGTTGTGTTGTTTTTGGTAGACGCGTTCAATCAATATTGGTTATTTATTACTGGGACCGCCCTTTATTGTGACCATCCGATAAACGCGGCTAATATTCGAACCCTGGTCGATTAGTGCAACGAGCGGAGCTCTGACCACTAGACCAGAACACCTCTACACGAATAAACAACCAGTTTCTTCATTTAAAGGTGAAACACAATTTGTTGCTTTATTTTCTGAAGCTTATAGCGAGACTCGCGGATTTTTTTAAAAATTATTATCAAATAAGTAACGTAATATTCGGCCACTGTTAATTAGCTTCAATATAATTTACGTTGTTTTGTCAATGATAATGAAAATGACATAAATCATCCAAAAAAACTTCGACTTACCTTTATTAACCACAACACCGGTTACAATGAACACGAGTGTGATCATTCTTAGCGCTGCCATCTTTACCTAAGAATGAAACGTTAGGTTGACAAACATTTTAAAAACATTATATAAAACGAATACTTGCATAAATTAATCGATAATTAAATACAATCATAAGTTAACATATATATCAATTAATGAGTCAATCAACCAATCAACCCAACTGATCACTCTTCAACCGATTAATAATGCAATTGATAAATTAACACAAAAATGAATACATCAGCAAGAAAATCAAGTAATGAAATACAAACGAACGTTTTAAAGTGTGATATTAGTATCGTGTGTATATTTTCCGTATCTAAAACTATTTTACTTACTTAAATACATTGACACGTCGAAAGGATAAAGTACATATATTTATGAAGAGGTACACTAACTTTGTACACAATTATAACAAAACCGATAATCGCCATTTTGGTCATGTCAAAGATAGAGGGACAATTATATCATACTAACACACAATTAATATTGTCTTTTCTGTCAAGCTTAAATTGAAAACAAAATAAATAAATAAACAAAATAATATAGATATACACCTGGGTCGAGGGCAGCAAAAGTGGATAACTTGTCTTGCTGATGGAGAAACACGATATGCATACTTTGGGTTTGAACTGGGAACCTCACGATTGGAAGGCACGCGCAGCTCTACCTATCTTGTTACACCACGTCCATACTTTAAAGGAGGGGTTCGGACGATTTTCAGCATTTACCAATCAAAGAAACAATATTTTTTCAACATATTGCCTTTGTCCCGACGAAAAAAGACCAACTGGATCATTCACAATAACTTTTGGACTAAATAAGATAACAGTACTTGATCGAATCTGCCGCCAGTGGGATCTATCCCAGCATGCAATATTCGTGACGTCGATGCCTTACTCTGCTGCCAATAAGCCAGTTCGTAATTAGACTATGGAGCTTGGGTGACGACAGAGGGCGTAGTCCGATATTCCATCAACGGGCGATCAACGTACAGTAAAGTGTATGGTAGTATGTCATATTACCGGATAATTTTAGTTTGACAGCATAAAACAAACATTAGATGCATAAAATCAAAGTGGAAATTATACGAGCAGCTGTATAAACTCATAAAGAACACATTTGATGTAAAGTATATTCAAGAATTTACCGATTTTTCTCCATATCAACTTTCTTGTAATCATCTTTCTTGTGAATGATCCAGGTGAATCATTCACGCGCAATAATGGTACAAGGCGGGCGATAAGCATACCGCCCATTCGTACAATGTACCGTTCAAAATTAAACGCTTTGTTTTAGGACGCCATCGGCAAGAAAAACAGACGGGATATAATATTTATTTCTACATGTTGCGGTCTTCAAAACAAGAAAGTCGGTAATCATTATCAATTTATATAAATTGTGGATCACATAAACGACATTTTGTTTGCATTTTCTAATAAATGGAGAGAGAAATCAGACGGCAAAAACTGTTTTTGCGTTGGATAGTCCAGCAAGCGGAAGACGATAATCTCCGCACAATGCTATGTACACCTACGTGTGTACATATCCAGTGCGTGCTAGCCAGGCCAAGCAAGGCTCGGTGAAATTATTGATCAATAAATATCATCATTACACATGAATAACACATTCTATCAAACCGGTTCTTGTTCTATGAAATAGTACATATTATGCTATTAACCTTCGATGTGGTGAATACAAAAACGATGGGCTTATTTTTATCCTGATCCAGATTTTAAAAACGTAAACAAATAATTCGCATTCAATTGCACGTGTGGCTTCTTTGATTCTCACGATCGATGGAATATCAGAATACCCGGAAGTAAATACGCGCATGCGCAGATTGTAACTACGAACTGGCTTATACAAAGCAAAGTGAGGCTGGCGAGTCACGCGATCACGTGATAAAAATCGCAAGCGTACAGAAAATAGACAATGAATATCAAAAATCGCAGACACAAAACAATCGAGTATAAATCATCCTGATGGGAAATTTTGTTGACAAAAATATATTACCAATGAGTAATTTTTTTAGATTCTGGTACATTTATTTTGAAATCGGCCGAACCATTCTTTTAACCATGACTTCTTCTTATCACTTCAGAATCGGGTTATATTACGCCAATTATTGAGTACGTGTTTCCTATTCCAATCAATATAATCAATATAATCAATATTATCAATATAATCAATATAATCAATATACAAGTAAAATACAAAGTGACATAATTATAAATAAAGATGTGGCACATGAAATGAAAATAAATGCAATTAAATTCAAGGCCCAGGACCGTAACATAATTAGTGTAAACACAATGGCCCAAATTATCATCAGTGGCTCAACTTGAGCCCGGCCTAAAAAGACAAAGACTACCGGTAACCAGTTAAACCATTTTGCACCTGTGGGCCTATTGATTTTGGCTGTTCGCCACCGGAGATATTCTAATTATTTCCTTTCATTATCCAGTCAATCCCTTGAGTTTCGCTTATAGTCATCAGGACAAATGACCGCTTGAAATTCAAGTCGTAGGATAGTTGGTCATCAGCCAAATTGCGTCCTGGATCATCCAGGACATTGTATTACCTGTGGCCGGTTATTGGCAAGCAGCCCTTTGTCCTAATTCCTAAGCAGAACTAGAAGGATTGACTGGATAATGAAAGGAAACAATTACATTATATCTGGTGGCGAATGGCAACAATCAATTGATATACAGGTGCGAAATGCTTTAACTTGTTACCGGTAGTCTTTGTCTTTTTAAGCCGGTTGAGCCACTGATGAGAACTCGGGCCAATAATGCTAATGGCAGGGCAGACAAATGGAATACACGGTAACTATATGATATGTTCAAAAGCTGTGCTTCCGGAATATTAAATTTAATTATTATTTTCTCTTGCGTATCTTCACCGTTTAGAAATGAGTCTTACTCCGGATGCTTAGCGATTTGATCAAGAGCAAATATGACATTACTTACCAACTGATTTGACGATGTGTACCTAATCGTAGTTACTCGATTACTGACTCACCGGATGGTTAGAACGCGAAATATATACATTTAATCATGGGCGTACATGCAGTAATTTTCCCAGGGGGGGGGGGAGGGGGGGGGGGGAGGTGGCAATGTCCGTGTGCGGTTATGAGATGTACATTCCTCTACATGAAACGGTTGCCCAAAAATATAATGAATTTGTGACCCCAATTAAAAAAGGAATATTGCGCTCAAATCAGATGATTTAACACAATAATGGGAGGTTTGTAAAGAATAATAGTGTTTCTTAAAAAAGAAAAAAGCATCAATGGGTGTGGGAGGGGGGCTGCAGCACCCCTAGGATCCCCATGAGTTATGCCCAGAGACGCCAGACTTATACTTGTGGGAAGCACTAACAGTGTCCTCCAACTCAGTAACACAACTCTACTTCAAATAGTGACTTATACAATAGTATATACATCAATACAAGGTTATTGGTATAATAGTCCACGGTATACTAACAGCTGCATGTGGTACAAATTGCCTTCATTATACTTCATAAGAATCAGTTTACATGTTTAACACGTTCCCTATTAGATTGTGTAATCTCTATATAGTAAATGCAGGACACAGGAGGTTCCCATAGGCAATGGGTTAAAATCCCCTACAATAGCATTGTAAGGCATTATGTGTGTAAACAATGTGTTTTTGTCTGCAGAGTAAACTTTTTTTCTCATTACGTTTCACCCAAGTTAGAAAATAACCGCTTCTCAGGCCTGAGGAGAGGTTGAGAGATTCATGCCTCTAGTATAATTTTATCACCGTTTACACCGTTCTTATCGGTTTACTGCGTGTAACCGGAGGAGATTATCTCTATAATACCACTAGGGGGGGGGGGGGGAGTTAACGGCATGGATTGTTGACGAAAGCTATTAAAATGGTTGAGTTGATTTCCACCGTGGTGGAGATCACGGCTAACTTAATGAAACGTAATGTGCACGCACGTTCGCCATCATTTTCGTTAAGGCCAAATGACAGTACTGGAAAAGGCTTGGTGTAAAAATGTCATAGGTAAAAATGTCAGTGGTAAAAATGTCAGAGGTAAAAACGTCAGACGTAAAAATTTCAGTTTTAAAATGTCAGAGGTAAAAATGTCACTGGTATAAATGTCAGAGGTAAAAATGTTGGAGGTAAAAATGTCACAGGTAAAAATATCAAAACAAAACATGTTACAGGTTAAATATTGGTAATGGTTGTATATTAGGCTTATCGAAAGAATGAATAAGGATTCTCTATACAGTCATTATTTCAGCGCTGCTTCAGTTTTTTAATTACCTTTTAGCCCAAAAGTGTGACTTTTTGCACGCCAAGGCCATGAATCATAGATAGAGTACATCTTTCAAGCCTCAAAAAACAAAATAACCATCTTCACTTATGTTGCTTCTTCTTGCCCTGCTGTTGACGCACGTACTACCATAATCATTATTCGTTTAGCTCACCTGAGCCGGAGGCTCAAGGTGTGCTATTGCCGACCGTCCCTGCCGTCCGTCCGTCCGTAAACCTTTTTACATTTTCATATTTGTCTTGAAAACGCAGGGTCAGATTTAACCAAACTTGGCAGGAATCATCCTTAGGGCTGGGGTATCGAAACATGTTCAAATGGAAAACGTGGCCCCCATTGGGACCATGGGGGAGTGCCCAAAATGGCCCAAACTATGTTGAATTTCTGTTCGATCTTTATAACTGATTCCCTGGTGTTTTATCTCATTCAATATTAATTCTACGTACTTACTTCCTCAAAACCAAATAAACAAATTAGCACATCAACCAATTTAAAATTCGAAAAATGTTAGAAATTCATTATGCAAACCTGATACAAAACATAAGTTTCAAATAATATTGTCCATATTGTATTATGTATAAAGTATACATTATTTATGGAAGAAGGGAATCTAATAGACTAGCCCAGTAGCGTACGTCTCAACATTGTGTGTGTTCACACAGCATCACACCTACTCTCAACGAATTGCACTGGATCCCAGTTACCAAACGAATCACTTTCAAACTGCTATTACTGACCTACAAGGCCCAACATGGACTCTCTCCTTCGTACCTAGCTGACATGATGAAACCGTACACACCAGGCCGTAACCTCCGCTCCAGCAACCAACTCTTACTAGATGTCCCCAAATGTAACACCTCGTTGTATGGCTCTAGATCCTTTCAATATGCTAGCCCCAACCTGTGGAATAAACTCCCCCGTGCTATTCGACAATACACATCCCTTGGTCAATTCAAATCCTCACTGAAAATCCACCTCTTTCGCTCTGTGTAAAATTAAGACAGTACCCAATGTATATTGTAATGTTTGCTTGTATGTTCTGTTTAAGATGTAAGCATTTGTAATTTAATTTGTTTTAAGACATAAGTATTTGAATTGTAAATGATGTAACATGTGTAAAGCGCGTAGAGAATATATGATTGAGTGACCCCCGCATCGGCACCCTAAAACATTTCCGACAGTTTAAGACTTAAAAATCATTCAAATTTCTTGAAATTGTACTCACATATTGAGAAAATAGTGCAGATTCCGATGCGATGATCAGATTTGCATTATATTAATTATATTTCAAGATATCGCCTTCGAACGCGCGCGTTGTTTTTTGGCTTCACGAGTTCGAAGTGTTTTTAATACCGGCACCCCCTCAACCCTCATTGACAATGCACGCAACTCAAAATTTCTTGTGCGATGTTGGTATTATTTATCGTATTACTCGTAGCGGACGATCAACGCATTATTTCTCCTCAAAATTTCGACCAGTTCAGTTTCTAAGGGTAGCGCGCATCATCTCATGCGCGATTTTTTACAACACGCGCAAAAACAAATATTACGCGGGGTGCCGATATTAAAAACAGTGCCGATGTGTAGTACACAGGGGGGTGTCACTGCTGCCAGAGTGCAGCGATTTTTGCTCACCGGAAGAGCCCACAACTGGTTGCATTATGGGCTACTTGGGAACTACAGTTAACCAATCACAGAGTAGTTCAAACGCGTCGTCACGGGATCGAGGTCAATAAAACAAGTTCATATGCATACGTCACAATGGCTCCCATTGTTCTCATAAGCGTGATGAAATCTAGGACAGTGCGCAGGAAAATAGGCGCGATAGTCTACGCACTGCATAGGCATGATGATTGGTCCAGTATTTCTAGGTCACTACGCGATGACGTAGAGAAGTGGGCTACGGGAGCTTCAAAAATCGGTTCACTCCGCCATGTTGCCCATGTACAAAGTCTATGGGACACGTGACTTGCGCGCGTTAAGTGAGCCTTCTAGTTATAAACGGGTTGGTTTGTTTATTCATACTTCTATGGTAGTACACCTACTACGCGCTATATAAGCAATGTCTTATTATTATTATTATTATAAAGTGCTGAGATATCATGACGGCACTGATTTTTACCCCGACGTTTGTGTGTGTACCTCTGACATTATTACCTCTGACATCATTACCTCTGACATTTTTACCTGTGCCATTATTACCTCTGACATCATTACCCGTGACATTTTTACCTCTGACATTATTACCTCAAATATATTGACCTGTGCCATTATTACCTCTGACATCATTACCTCTGACATCATTACCTCTGATATTTTTACCTCTGACATTTTTACCTCTGACTTTTTTACCTCTGACATTTTTACCTCTGACTTTTTTACCTCTGACATTTTTACCTGTGACTTTTTTACCTCTGACATTTTTACCTGTGCCATTATTACCTCTGACATCATTACCTGTGACATTTTTACCTCTGAAATGTTTACCTCTGACATTACCTCTAACATTTTGACCTCTGACAGTTTTACCTCTGATATTTTTACCAGGCACCGTGGGGAACGCCCACCCACAAACCTCCCCCCCCCCCCCAAACAAAAACAAAAAACGCCTTTTTTCACCAACCATGTGACAGAAAATATCATAAATTATAATATAATGTTAATGTAAAGATTTGGACACAACCTGCGTTGAAATGGAATATTTGAGCAATAAAATGTTCGAAATTAAAACTATCAGCCGCTGACAGAATTAAACCGCATGTTCACGGCAGCTGCGTGCAATGCCTATTATTTGATTATGTTTTGTTTGAATGAGTTATATGCATTCCCCTCACATAAAAACAACGGGGATAGTTTCAAGATAATTAGAAGGGGAGATGTGTCGGACATTGTGCTGAGAAAGAACGGAGATGACTTTATGGAATAATCTATCAAAAATAATCAAACCATGCCTGACACAAATTAAGGAGGGGGGGGGGGGGGCTGCAGCACCCCTATGATCCCAATGAATAATACCCAAAGACCCCATACTTATATTTGTGGGGAACACTAACATTGTCCTCCAACTCAGTAACAACATACTCTATTTAAAATATTGACTCTATGATAGTATACATCAGGCAAGGATATTGGTGTAATATATCGAGGAAACATTAACAGCTGCATGTGGCAGCACCCCTATGATCCCAATGAATAATACCCAAATACCCCATAATTATATTTGTGGGGAACACTAACATTGTCCTCCAACTCAGTAACATCATACTCTACTTAAAATACTGACTTTATAATAGTATACATCAGGCAAGGATATTGGTATAATATATCGAGGAAACACTAACAGCTGCATGTGGTACAAAATGCATTGCTTATACTTATTTTACAAATTTAACGTGTTTAACTGTTCCCTATTATATTTTGCAATCATAATAGAGTTAAATTAACGATTCACCAGGTTCTCATAGGCAATAAGTTAAAGGGATAGTTGAGTTTTGGTAGAGAGGGCGCTAGACTACTTATTTTTTTGTGAGGTAATGAATAATGCTTCCTCTTTTCAAAAAGTTACAAAATAGGTATTTAAATAGTTGTTGGTTATTTCTCTGTTTAATCACTATTTCAACAAAACATCACATGCACAATATTTTATTCAAAATGGTTGTAACCGATGAGTGTTTAGAGAGCGCCCTCTTACGTTTTAACGGCTCTTTTTTTAATGATAACATGGTCTTTACTACGTCATTTGTAATTTTGTGTTCCTTTCTAGTTATAACTATTAGTTTATAATGTAATGATGCAGGTTTTGGTTACTTAAATTCAGTTTCACCAAAACTGTACTATCCTTACCAGAACTCAACTATCCCTTTAATATTCCCGGCAATAGCATTGTAATGGATATGTGGGTAAACAATGCTGTTTTTGTCTACAAAATAAACTTTTGTTTTGCATGCATGTTCGCATTTTTGTAAAGCTCGTAATAAAATAATGGTTGTTAATATAACGCTATTTACAGGAGTATCATAGCGCTTCACACTATTATTTGTTACCGTCGGATACACTGTGATGAAAACGAACCATAGCTCTGTATAATTACTATGAAATTACAATAAGTTATATTCAAAGTGTATAATTAATTATGTTTTGTTTTAATGAGTTCGAAAGTAGTATGTATTCCCCTCATAGCAACAACGGGGATAATATCAAGATAGTTAGAAGAGGGAGATGTGTCGGACATTTTGCTAAGGAAGAACGAATATGACTTTAAGGAATAATCTACCAGAAATAATCAAACCATGCCTGACTCAAATCAGATAATTCAGCACAATAATGGGATATTTCTAAAGAATATTAGCGTGTCTTTAATAATAATAATTAAAAAAAAAACATTAACGGGGTGGGGGGCTGCAGCACCCCTAGGGTCCCCATGAAGTATAATGCCCATGGACGCCAAAATTATATTTGTGGGGAACGCTAACATTGTCCTCCAACTCAGTAACAACATTGTTTATTTAATACATTTTTCACATGTTAATTTGGGGTGAAATTGAAGCCTACAATGTTCACATTTGTCTTTATTAAAACTTATATTGAGATGAAAATACAAGAGGTAATTTGTAATGAACAAGTATGCCATGTTCTGAACGTTTCATGTTAGAATATGCTCATCAACACTTTTATAGATGAATAGATGTTCCACCTGTGCTACTTTTGAAAACAGACTTTGCTGCAGTTAATTTACCGTAACTCTCATGTCTATCCTACTGAGTAATAAAATGTGCATTGGTGTGATATGATATGTCCACAATGTAATGTGTGAATATTTAACGTTAATTGGATGTTTTTGGCCAAGAACTGAGCACAAATGCAAAGTGATATTCACTAACTCGTTGCACTTACTTTGTAAACGGCTTAAAATATCCCGTATACAGTTTGACATCTGAACACTTCAATCGTAAATATCTCTTGAACGAAATGGAAATTTGAAAAACCGAAACCTGTCCCGTGCTTTATTGCTAATTTGAATATGACAAGGTATGATAGAACCATTAGAGTTCCAAGTAAGTTTTGAGAATTTGGACAATGTTACTAGATCCCTTTAATTGCACGATGACCACCGGGACGCCCTAACACGAGATGGAAAGACCAAGTCCGGAGCGATGTGTGATCAGTCCGACCACGGGAAACCAACCGTACCAGTGCAGGTCCGCGTACTCCGTAGGCAAGCCAAGAGTTTTATTCGCTCAGCGACGTACGGGGGCTTCAACGACGCAGGAACGATCTATTGGTACGTCCGCCGCGTAAAACAACTCTCGTTTATAAGCCGTTTCGCTAATTCGGTGAACGCGGACGTAGACTCGAATCGTTTCAGCTGGCAGTTGGCGTGCGAGCGATTGTGATGAACGTTTGACCTCACTACGAGCGGCGAGCGCGCTGATTGGTTGTTGCCTGATCGGGCGGTCGCATAACACGGACGCAATTCTGACCGAAACCCGTCCGTGATTTCAATCCAAGAACGGTCTGCCCGCTGTTACTATACATGCTATAGGAAGCTCTCGATTTTGCACACAAACCGCATGATTCTACGTCCGCGTTGAGGTTGCGAAAAGTAGTTGCGGTCCCCCAGTCCTGCATTGGGAAATGCCTCGTGGGTGTACGGGTGCTGATTGGGTTGCTGGTTTTTGATACAGTCGTTTATTTTAATTGCAAGCTTCCTGTTAACCAACTTACATTTAGTAGTCATTATTCATCATCACCATTGATTTTTAAATTGCATTCAACGTCTCGGGAAACTTCCTACTTTTGGACTCGGCTGACGCTATTGTAAAGACAACGTACAGAGCCATGTACCATACCGCTTCTATTCAAACATTTACGGTATGTCGGGTATGAATTAACGCAAAAAAATACTATATTGCTGAGGGACACCGAAATTAGGTGTCAAAACCGAGTGGTATGGAAATTATCCTAGTCCCACTGAACCATTTCCCCTTCCGTTTCCTATCCGTTAACATCCGGAAAGTGATATACATGTAGCTGCAGGCCGCTGCAGGAAGCGAAATGATGCGGACCAAGTTCGGAATGGACTAGTAGGATACTTTTAATTCGGTTCCGTTTCGCGTGAAACGGAACGTCATGGAACTTCAAAATTTGCTAGACTTTACTGACCGTTTAGCCACATTTTGGTCGGACAGGAAACGGAAGAAGAAACGGTGCAGTGTGACTAGGTCGTACACAGGGTGGTATTGCACGAAATTCTTATAAGTCAATTAAATTTAAATTTCAATTTATTCTTGCTTCCAACAAAACATTACACATGAATTACAATGATTTACCTAGATAGAGATATACATACTGGAAGCAAGAGGGGTCCACTAAAAAGCAGTGCTTGTACAATTGCGGACCCTCAAATGATAGTAAGGAATAATGAATATCTAAATTAACACATGACAGGAATGATCAGTCCACGGAATACGACTAAAAGAAATTTGTGATTTATCTTCCTTTTTAAAATTTTGTATTAATCAAACTTGAAAGATTTCGGTATCGTTGCGCTTTGATGGTGCTTTCCTTCCGGCGTGCATTTGAGGAAATCCGAGCAACAGTAAGCTTAGCCGAGCACAGTTCCGGATAATACAGAAACTCACCTTTCATACACTATTATTTAAAGAAATATCGTTTGTATATATTTTAATTAAGAACCATAACCATAACGTTTTAATACTAATGTTGGCTTCGGCACAGACTCTGAGATAAACCTACGTGAGCACGTGACTATATAATGACGTCATGCAATCACAGCGCGCGCCAATCTCTAGAGCAGCGCGCCACAATTACCATTGCATTATTACGTCACAATGAAGTCATTATGACATCGCTTCTTCTCTAGAGTCGTGTTTATGTTTGTTACCACGCCATTTATTAAACACATCTCACACCAAGTACACGCACGGAGTGCAGCAAATACAAAACGAATTCAAAATATTAGCTTTAATACGAACAGACAATGCGACATGTGCACTGTATACAACTTTCATAGACAAGATCGTGACTTCATCATGTTCATAATTCCACGTGGTTGTTTCGCAATCTTCTGAATCTTCTGAATTGAATCCGGACATCGCTAGAAATCAGCACTATTGTCCAGAGCTGGTCTGCTGGTGTACTGATTGTTGTATTATAATTATGGACGTGCATGTTCGCCAATGCATACACTCAGTGGCGTAGAAAGGTTCTTACACCTGGGGGGGATGATTTTCCGTTCAGTTCACCGGACCAAGACTAATTTGTTCGCGGCCGAGACCACCTGCCCAAATATTTTTGAAAGTCCTCTCAGTGGGGGGGGGGGGGGGGAAGGGGGGGGTGTCAATAAATTTTTACGAAGCCGAGACCAAGTACTTTCACAATTTTCGAGCCCGAGAACAAGTACCTTCAAAGTTGAAAACCCCTCTCAGTGGGGGGGGGGGGGGGGGGGGGGGGGGTTCCGTAAACTATTTTCGAAGCCGAGACCAAGTACTTTCCACAATTTTCGACCGAGACCAGGTTCCTTCAAAGTTGAAAACCCCTCTCAGTGGGGGGGGGGGGGGGGGGGGGGGGGGGTGTCCGTACAATTTTTTCAAAGCCAAGATCAAGTACTTTCAAAATTTTCGAGCCCGAGACCAGGTGTTCATTCAACTCTCTCAGTGAGGGGTGGGGGGGGGGAGGTTCTGTTGCAAAGAGTCGAGACCAAATACTTTCACAAATTTTGAACCAGATACCGGAGATCTTTGACAATTTTTGGTAACGAGATCGGGTTTTAGTCGGTTGTTACCGCGTTTTAGTCGGTCGAGACCAGATTTTAGACAGTCAAGACAGCTTAAAAGTAGTCTCCAGACCAGCTAAAATGTGAAAAGGGGGGTTCAACACCCCCCCCCCCCCCCCCCCTTACAGCCATTTTTGGGTCAAAGGAGGGGGGGGGGGTTGAATCGCCAAACCCCCCCCCCCCCCCTGGGTACGCCTATGCATACAACTAATGTTTTCTTTTTCACTCGTATAGATACACACAAAAAAATATATCCTTCCCTAAAACCTGGGGGGGATGATTGTACATGTCATCCCCCCCACCTTGTGAGGTGGGGGGGATGCATCCCCCTCATCCCCCCCGTTGTCTACGCCCCTGCATACACTCTTCAACACTCTCTGTATAATATTCGACACTCGCTTCATAATATTTTAGACATTATAATTAGGGGTTCATTAATACCGATACAAAATTGTATGGCTTCATCGTTACATTATATGGACAGATCTGATGGTAGCTACATCGAATAGGACTTGTTATGACGAACAAATGATTGTATCGTGGTGCTTCAAGCATACATAAACACTGAATATCGGGTATCTCCTGTTTTCGCGGTAAAGAAGCACAAGCATACATCATATTTGTCTTGAAAATCAGAAAGCTTTCGTGGTGAGAAGCGGAAAGCTGTTTAGTGAAAAGCGAAAAGCCCCTTTTCAAAGTGAAAAGGCAGAACATCTGTCGTTTCTTTAGTAAAAAGCATGGATCGTTTTAGAGATAGACCGGGGAAAATTAGATGCATGCAGCTTCTTTTGTGAAAAAACGGATACATCGTATAGTAGTAATTAACATTATAATTTATACGGCAGCATTATTTGCGAATAATTATAGACTGAATTGAAACGCGTACAAAGGAGACGCGGTGAAAACATGTGTCTTTTTTAGTAATGGTATATTAGAACGATCGCATCATGGGTACAGGAGCGAGTAAGAGTAAACAGCAGCAACAGCAACAACAACCCAATGTCGTGAGCGTTACCAGCTCGTTGGGGTCTACGGTGGCCGACAACCGTTTCGTCCGCCAGCTTGACCCCCCCGCCGAGGGCCGTATCTACAACCATCCGAAGCGCATGACCAGCGACAATAAGTCGGCCGCTCAATCACCATTTCCGTTCATGGCACCGCTCACGACCACCGATCCCGCGGATGGACTGCCGGTGAAGAACAAAGTAGAAGCGTTGTTGACGAGCGAATCGGCCAGTGTGAGCTCACTGTCTTCGAGGCCGAGCTCGAAAAGCGTCGGGGAGGAGTTGGATAACCTACGCACGGAACTCGACCAGGTAAATCGCCAGCGTTTATTTCCATAACCCATTTCCTTTGCCTGGTTACCATTATCCAAAAGTAAGTTGTCCTGAAAGGGAAATGTGAAAGAATTGAACAATAATACGTTATTCATGGAGAATATTACATATATTTCACTTTGAATGATTTTCTATACTTGATTGTACGAGCTGGTGTTTTTTTTTTTAAAAGAAGGTGTTGCACTAGCTAAACTTTTTTTTGCTAATTTTGGACAAGTACTGTAGTATTTTGTCAACATGGATTTATTTCATGTATACATTTGTATATAGTTACACAAAGAATTATATACCAAGTGTAAAGTTTCAAATAAAATAAAATTTCAAATGATGAGCGAATTTCAGATTCCTATTCAAATTTCAAATTTTCGAATTTCGTATATATCAAACAAATGATGTGTCATTGTATTATTCGTGTATCAATTATAGGTGTTAATCGGCCACTACTACTCGGTGACCAAGCCGGCGTCTGGCGTCCTCCGTACCGCCGAGATCGCCGTCCTCGAGCGACACAACCAGCTACAGCCGCTCCCGATCGATTACCAGCCCGTTGTCGGCACGTCCACCGACGGCCCCGGGCCGAGCCAGTGGATGCGCCCGGAGGATCTGATCCGCCAGGAGCGCGAGCTGATGGAGAAGATGCAGCGGGAGGAGGGGGAGATGAGACGGGAGGAGGAGAGGGTGGAGCGGGAGAGGGCGGCGACGGTGGAGATGGAGGTGAGTTTATTGGAATGCTGGGCTTAATAAGGAACTGTATTGTTGTAATTGTTGTAAGTGCATGTACAATTGTTGTAACTACTACGGCAACAGCAAATCAGCATCAAGTATTTTAGCTGTAACCATGGTATTTACAATAATCGGACACTTAAAAGTATGATCCTCTTTTTTGGTGATGCGGGGAAGGGAAAGTGAGGGGGGAGCGTTACAGAAGGAAGATGGCGAGAAAACAGTAAATTGGTGGGGCTTCATTACAATGTCAAATTGTATATATTTTCACAATTTGATTACAAAAGCAAAGTCATGTTTTAAATCAATAAGTATTACAGGTGAGAAACTTCTATATTTCGTACATTAAAGTAAGCAGTCAAAGTCATATAATTTTAAATCAAATAAGCATTTGTCTTTGTATATGTTGTTGTCCAAAGCCAGATAAAGCGCTCCATAAGGAGAAGGAAGGGCAGACTATTCCCTACACTATATTAACACAATTCTATTATAAAGTCATCATCAGAATCATGGTCATGTTCTAAATCAAATAAATAATTGACTGTCCACTTGTTCTTTGGCTTCTATTCGTGCAGGCGAGAGAGAGGGGGAGGAGAGCGGTTCAGAAGGAGCATATAGAGGAGGAGGCGGCAAGGAGGGCGCGAGATGCGGACAGGGAGAGGGAGGCCGAAGCGAAACGCGACCGACTCGGAGCTATCACCATTTATGATATAGAAGATGATCAGGTAATAATAACGTTACCATGGTTACGACATGTAATTATTGGGTCGATATTTTAGATAAGGGAGTATTTTTAATCGTTACAATTAGACGTTGAGTTTATTTTTTTAAATAATGAATCATTATAATCATTATCATTATCATTCGTGTTTGATAATTATATAAGCCCGGTTATCGGTAAACTACATTATATAGCATTATAATTCAGGCGCATTATGGTAAGTCCCTTGTGGGTGTATCGTTATTATAGTCATGAAATGCACACATACCTGTATAATAATGATAACGATGATGATGACGATGATCATCATCTCCATCATCATCATCATCGTCATCATCATCATCATCATCATCATCATCATCATCATCATCATCATCATCATCATCATCGTCCACCACTACCACCATCGCCACCACCACCACCACCACCAACACCCCCACCCCCACTACCATCAATATCATAATCATCATCAAACTGCATGTTGTGTTCTTAGCTCTACCACATTTTGATTTTGGTAACATTTTAGGGTTTTAATGATATGCAAACATGTTCATCAGAATATCGTGCCTCATTCACCAAAGGTAATAATGCAGACTGTCGTTGCGTGGCATTAATGCCGTGCGATCGTAACAATAAGACATGTTTACTATTCAATGCATA
Organism: Echinarachnius parma; assembly: GCA_037951105.1. Classification (NCBI taxonomy): domain Eukaryota; kingdom Metazoa; phylum Echinodermata; class Echinoidea; order Clypeasteroida; family Echinarachniidae; genus Echinarachnius; species Echinarachnius parma. The sequence continues at coordinate 101,298 of JBAMJV010011271.1, forward strand.
TTGGTAATAATTAAACAAGAAGAAGAGTCAAATAAAGCGTACGCCCTTGCAGTTGTATGATTTCGCAATCAACGTCTTTACTGATCGTTGCCATAGCAACGCTGCAGTAATATCCCGCTTTTGAACGATTTCCAGATAATGATGGTGTCATACAAAATTTTAAAAAAGGTCTTCCCACATACATGACTTGGTTTGTTCCTGGTCAGTTTTGTATTATTTTTTATTAAAGACACAATTATCATACGTATACCTCCATTAAATTAGCGTCCGTAATATTGTCCATTATTTTTTTTTTTTTAATATTCGGAACTAATTACGTATATCATGAAAGGAATAAATGCAACATAAATATATTATAATTATTCTTTAGTATTTAGTGTTATTTAAAAACAGAATCTGCGCTGCAAAGAGAAAACATTTACTCATTTATACTGGGTCAAACGAAGTTAGTAAAACGCTCCAAGTGTGCATGTGCGTATTATAGGCGTAGCATCAAATGACAGTTGTGGTCTTGGCCATTGGGTCACATGTCCCCCCCCCCCCCTCCCCCCCCCCCCCCCTCCCCCTCTCCTCCCTAGCCACATCGACAATGTGACCGTTGTCCATTGTTAAATTAGCACTACATATGAACCATTTAAGTATTGTAACGGTTATGACAAATGACAATATGGGATACGCGATCGCATTGTAGTTAGTATCATCATCCTGATCTATCTAATTTCCCTTTGATCGTAACACATTGCAGGATAGGGGAGATTTCGATGTCCTGAAATTCAAGGCCGTCAATGCACAACAGGTATGGTTAACCAGTTGTATCCCGACACTCGAATTCCTACGATATGTAATCATTACGGTTACACGCCGAATAGCTTATTTCCAAAAGGAGCTAAATCCACTCTTTCAACATTATACAGTATACGAGAAAAACGGGTGTTTTTACCCAACTGTGTACACATGCCATATGGAATATGAAAATTGAACGTTCCATATTTTGATTTTGATGGTGTTATGTGTCCTTAATTTAAAATGTATAGATAGACAAATGTACTGATATCGTTAACTCAATTTAAATGGAAGGTGGATTTAGCGCCTTTTGGAACGAAGCTCTTCATTTCCGTCGGCTAATGGGTAAATTCATCAAAGGAGCAGGTGTATTGTTCATACATTATGTATTAACTCTGTTATACTCGTGGGAATTAAGCATATATTATGCAGTATATAAGATGAGTATGTGATCATAATAAGCATACACATTATGATCAGCAATAATTGGTGTGATACAATATAATTGCCATGATGTTTGTATTCCAATCTTCATGGAATGGATATAGTGGAGTAATAATGCAATGTTTTATACATGTAAGATTTGAAGATACACAATTAATAATCTTATTATAATTCATATCCTTATAGTAATACGAAATGTTGTAGAATAAACGAAATATTAAAATAACATCCTATGATGCGATCCTCATAAAGACACATTTATGATTTTATATACGGATAATTATTGAAACATAAATGCCATGTTTAAACAAAAGTTGCATTCAATAGTAAACTTGAAATTAATTTTCATTTCATTTCATTTCAGTTTATTTACATTCTTCATAATAACATCAACAAAATAAAATAATAAAATAAAATAATGTCAAACAGAATTAAATAGCAAATTAAATCAATCGAGTCAGAAAATCAAGTCTTCAAGTGATTGCAATTTTACTATCGATTGCAACTCTTTGTGCAACTTCGACGAACAAGGACTTTATCAAGAGGACTTCCTTGTTTGGGTAACGAAATTAACATACCCTTCACTGCATAATAGTCGTCATTATCATCATGACGATCAAAAACAGCATCATCATCACCACTATACCACCCCACCACCCCACCACTTCCACTGCACCATCATCATCATCATCATTTGTATCATCATCATCATCATCACCATCGTCATCATCATTAGTACCATCATCATCAGTATCATCATCATCATCATCATCATCATCATCATCATCATCATCATCATCACCCCCGCAAAAGATTTCATTGTCATTAAAAACATTATTTATAATTATGATCACTATCACCATTCATACTTTTTGCTTTTGAGGAATGAAAAAAGGGATTTTGTATAAAGTAGTATGTTAGTTTGTATTTTATATGTTGAGTTACCCGTCAAAAGTGCATTGATAACAATACTAATAATCGTTGCTTACTAATACCCTCTTCTTTTCAAATACTCACAGATTGTATAGCTTGTTTAAATCTTAATCAAACGTTTGTGTAAATAAATCCGATGTGAATGTTGTAGGACGGGCCAGGAAGTACTGGTGTCGTCGTGGACGTTTGAATTGTAAATGTCTATGGTCTATGTTGGGCATAATTGAATTTGAATTTTTGAATTGAATTTATTTTACATTTGCATAAAAAACATGAACATAACAATAAATAAGAAAAAACAGAGAATACAATTATAGCAGTAACATAATGTAAATGTGGGGATTATAAAAAGTAACATAATGACTTATGAGCATAACCCCTGGATATTTAAAAACTTATAAGAGATAGGTAAAAGGAAACAAAAGAAAGAAACAAATCATGTTTATTGTTAAATCTCAATAAAAACTTCTCGAACACTGCCAATGTGAATGTTGTAGGACGAGCCAGCGAGTACTGCTACCGTGGAAGTCTACTCCAGAGCGACGTACAAGAACTACGCGGCCAGGACCCGGGGCGTGGCCGCGGAGCAGGACAAGGAGAACGTCAATCCGAGGTGAGACGCTTATTTTTGTTCGCAAGGATTATTTTTTTGTTTATAATCGTTCAAGATCGCAATCTGCGGGGATCCCTGCCGGTAAGAACACACTCATCCACAATGTGAACACAGTGTGAACACACTGTGTTTCACAGCATTGACCACAATGTTAGATTCGAGCGTTTTCACAGTGTGGAAACCAACTCACACAGTTTACAAACTGTGAACACACTGTGTGAAATTGCGTGCGCTCACAGTGTGTAAAAGGGTGCGCTCACACGGTTTATTTCAGCAATTTCACAGTGTGTTCAAAGTGTGTTCACAGTGTGTTCACAGTGTGGTCGCAGTGTGTTCACATTGTGAATTTAGCTTTAATACTGTGAAAACGCTCGAATTTAACATTGTGGTCCACACATTGAAACACAGTGTGTGTGTTCACACTGTGCTCAAACTGTGTACATCGGGTGGGGGGGGGGGGGGGGGGCGAGACCATACATTGGTTATGATGGTGGAGACCGCTAAAAGGTGGTCTCGATACCAGTCAACAAAGGGGGGGGGGGGGTTGAGGTTGAACCCCCCCCCCCCCCCCTCCCCCATCCCTCTGGGTACGCCTATGTGTACAACACTTGTATTGAAATACGATCGGTGAATCTGTTTAATTCCATCTGGCAATTTGAGATTTTGTAAAGCGCGCCATCTTTTGACTTGACACAGACAGTGAAATTGAACCGTCAGTTATTGTATCAATTTAATTTACCTTCCGTCAACTATAAATTGTTCCCATCACACAGTTATGTAATTTGAAATTCATCATCGTGATCGTTTTCATTTGGCCGAGGTACAACGCGTTAAGTTAAGTCTTACTTATATAGAAACAAATATCAAAATGTACTAGTTCTTGTAATCTATTCATCGTGTCCATGTTCGTCATGTAACGTAATTTCAATTGTTTTCTTTTCGTTCTCGACAGGCCGATGTCGACCGCCGGTCCGTCCACAGGGGACATCGACTACGACGCGTCCGAGGAGGCCTTGCTCAAGAGCATCGAGACAGAGTTTTGACCAATGACATTTAACCTCGACCCCGACTATTGAACTTGACTTCAAAGTGCAAAGTGCGAATCTCACAACACCTTGATCCATCAATATCAAATGGTAGCAGCGAATTTTGTAGTCTCAAGCACACAAACTACGAAACTGGAGCATCGAAATTATGTAGTCTTAGTTTAAATAGTACACTGCATGGAATGTAAACTTACAGAAGAATCACCTTGACTTGTTGAAAAGTGGTCGCAGCGAATTATGTAGTAACAAGCACACTGAATAATTTGAACCACTTGAAACGGGAGCATCGAATCGTGAATAATTATGCTGCAAATACACAGCACATACATAGCATGTAAACCAATTACCAAAGGAGTATCGAATTATGAAGTTACTATAGAATACACTGCATGGAATCACCTTGACTCGTCTATAAATGGTAGCAGCGAATTGGGTAGTTACAAGGACACTGGACAATTTGGACTACTTGAAGCGGGAGCATCGAATCACGACGTTTCAACAACAGTTTATAGATTGTAAACCAAAAGAAGTATCGCCTAGGCCCGTCAAGAAATGGTAGCAGCGAATGGTGTACTTACAAGCATATTATACTGACCACTTTTTAACCGTTTCAACTAGGCCTAGGCATCGAACCATTATGTGTTGAATGCACTGCAGAATGTATACCAACATAAGAATCACCTTGACCCGGCTAAATGGCAGCAGCGAATTATCTAGTTACACGCAATGTGAACATCTTGAACCATTTCAAACGGGAGCATCGAATCATATATATTTTTTTTTTCTTCAAATAAACTGCACATAAATGAAACCAATAAAAGGAAGCAGCAAAATATTCCAATTTGGGAAGCATTTGAATATGTACGACCCGTTTAAAAGGAAGCAGCGAATTATATACATTTAGGCACAATTATGCACAATATGCACACTCGTATTACTATACAAACAAACGTTACTTTATAAATGACTTTTGTGAGCTCAACATTATTGATTTATGAGATTTAAAAAAAACAACAAAAAAACAAGTGAACAACATATTTACATGCAATGATTCGTTCTGTTATGTTCCAGGGCATATAATGTTACATTCTACACAATGTATGTTTACATGAATGTGAACCGAAGTCGCAAATTATTTATTTTTATTTCAGGTATTTTTATATTACAAACTCGTTGTTATTTGTTGGTTAATTAAAACAAATTGGACATCTTTATAACCATTCTGTATTGTGTTAAATTGGAGTTGCTAAGCACATTATTTTGTAGTGTAGCTAATATAATTATGTTGTACATGTATTATGCTGTTGTGTGAAAACATTTTGCCATCGCATGGATAGAATATTTATTAAAGGACCACATTATCCTACGTATTATTTGAATAATTTATAATGATATTTAAATGCATTGTTATTTAATTGGTATAATATATTGTATATATATATATATATTGTATATATATATATATTGTATATATATGTGACAGTAAACGTAATTTTGTTCAACTAAAATGGGTGGAATTCACAAGGGAGGTTTGTAGGAGGTTTGTACAAACCATGGTTTGACGATGGTTTACATCTATGGAACACTCTAAAAACACCCGGGTCAGACTGACCTGGAAAAGAGTCAGTTGGCGCCACACTCCATTCCGGGTCAAAAAATGACTCGGAATGGGGTCAGATGTGACCCCATTCCCGACCGGGTCTTCATGACCCTATTCCGGGTCATTTTTTGACCCTGAACGGAGTGTGGCCCCAACGGACTCTTTTCCGGGTCAATTCTGACCCGGGTGTTTTTAGAGTGAATGCTGCTGCAGCTCGCATACCGTAAATTGGAAATCAACATTGTTAACAAGTATGGAGTTTACATTCCTTCTCCATCAGTTTACAAATGGCATTCCATAGATGTAAACCTTGGTCAAACTATGGTTTGTACAAACCTCCTACAAACCTCCTTCGTGAATTTCACCCAATAGGTTTGTACATCCAAATAATTCACTGGTTACATAAACGTTACATGGTAGAGAGGGCGCTAGACTACTTATTTTTTTGTGAGGTAATGAAAAACTGAGTGTAAAATTTGAAAGAGCATAATATTTAAATAATAAAATCTTTGTTTGATCAAAATCGGTTCAGAGACGGCTGAAATATCCATAAATATAACAATTTGTAATAAACCTGGGGCCCCAGATTTATTAGAGAATTTTGAACCAGCCGTTAAATTTTTTTTTTAAATACTTCCTCTTTTCAAAAAGTTACAAAATAGGTATTTAAATAGTTGTTGGTTATTTCTCTATCTAATCACTATTTCAAAAAAGCATCACATGCACAATATTTTATTCAAAATGGTTGAAACCGATGAGTGTTTAGAGAGCGCCCTCTTACGTTGTAACGGCTCTTTTTGAATGATAACATGATTTTTACTACGTCATTTGTAATTTTGTGTTCCTTTCTAGTTATAACTATTAGTTTGTAATGTAATGATGCAGGTTTTGGTTACTAAAATTCAGTTTCACCAAAACTGTACACTCCTTACCAGAACTCAACTATCCCTTTAAGGCCCATTCCCATACTGACGATTTTCACGGCGACTCGCAACGATTTACTAGAACGAATCGACGAACGTCAAATAGTTGCGATTCGCCGTGAAAATCGTCAGTATGGGACTGGGCCTTTACGTATTATTATCTCGTAATAAATTTGTGTAATTCATTTTCGATTTTTCTAGTACATGTTTGCCTATTCTTGTCCTTATTCGCAATTATTATTTGACTTTCACAGATATACGGTGCGCGTTTTATTTTCCCTTTACCAAAATGAGTGCAGAGTGGCTCTACTGAATATTGTAATTATGTAAAAACGTATAATGTAGTTGTGAATTATATAATCCAACCATCATTAAGATAAAATATCGAATTTTAGTGGATTTATTGAAAATGTACTTGTTTGTGCATAATATTATGCTTATGTGTGTATGTATGTGTGTGCGTCCGTATGTGTGTGTGTGAGTGTGTGTGTGTGTGTGTGTGTGTGCGCGTGTGTGTGTGTGTGTGTGTGTGTGTGTGTGTGTGTGTGTGTGTGTGTGTGTGTGTGTGTGTGTGTGTGTGTGTGTGTGTGTGTGCGTGTGTGTGTGTGTGTGTGTGTGTGTGTGCGTGTGTGCGTATGCGTATCTGGATGCTACGTACTTTTCTTTTACTTAAAAACGTATCATATTTTCTTTAGTTTAGACTGAAGAGATGCTTGAACAATGGTTTAGACCAGAGTTGTCCTAGGGTGTTTTGTTCAATGTCTAATCATAGGAAAAGTGCTTTTAACTTGGCCTTCAGTATGAGCGCAATTTGTCTGTATATACCCGCATTTGTTCGCAATTTAATTTCAAATGATGAAAGTTGTTGGCTATTTTGTGTATTTATGAATATGTGTATGTGAGTGTGTGGGTGTGTGTGTGTGTGTGTGTGTGTGTGTGTATGTGTGTGTGTATGTGTATATATGTGTGTGTGTGTGTGTGTGTGTGCAATATCATCTAGTTATGCAACTCTATCCTCTGCTAAGTGCGTTGGCTTGAACTGGCTTGAATTGGAAGTTCAAAATAAGCAATAATATGAACCTATCTAGAGTACAAACTAACATGTTGTCGAGTACTCGTGCCTAGAATATCGCTTCCGTCAAAATATTAGTATATCCGGGCTTAAAATGGTATCCCTGTAATTTCCTGGGCTAAAAATATCGCTTATGCAATTCACCAGGTTCACCCGGACCTACAAAAACGCCTTTATCATCACAATCCCATGTTGGTGTTCTGGTTCGAAGAGAATAACATAATTGTCCGTTTTCCTAATTGGTATAAAGGCTTGAACTGGAAGTTTAATAGAAAAAAGAAACGAAAATGCAATTTATAGGCAAACATAAAAATGCGCATGCGCTGTTAAGGTATGTGAGGTATAATATTGTGAACATTGAGCGGTACATGAATTAAATAATGCATTAGCTGCTTCAAAAGGTGTACTGAAATACTGCCACTGCGTTCGCATCGAATTATATATGAAAAGAACGCCTGCGTTCTTCAAGCGTCGAGTCGACATAACTATAAGGCCTTTATTTCATAATACGAATCGGGATCTAATGTCGCAGCTGGAATATTGGTTGAACTCAGTCTATTATCACCAACAAACCACGGTAACATACACACGAATATCAGATCAGTTCGGGTTGGTTTCGTGTTCATAATCGACAATATCGATTCACCCCGCGTGTCATTTAAACATCAATTCGTTGTTTCTTTAACAAAACTTTTGACATTGTATGGTACACACCATTATTTGATAAAGTACAGTACATCAGACAGATTGGATCATGGGCTCTAAGACAACCAAAGAATCTGCCGGAGATTCTTCGAAGGAAGGTACAACCCCAAAATATTCGGTCGTCGAAGGCGACACCATACGCGGGAAGACGGACTCGAAAAATCGAATAACGAAGCTCGATCCGATGTGCTATAAAAGCGATTACGATCCGTTTATCGGCGTCGTTCACGACGCTGATATTGGCGAAGGGAATGCCGAAGTGGACGATGGTGACGAGGTCGATGGGGGAGGAAATGAGGATATCGACGGCTATGATTACCCCTTCGAGAACGTCGTGTTCGAGGGAGGAGGGAATAAGGGGCTGGCATATGCCGGTGCAGTACAAGTAAGTCGGACTCATACTACGGAGCCCCGGCAGGGACATGAACAAAACAAAATGTATGTCCCTTCTGGGGCATCAATTTTTTGTATCTCAACAATATTTGTTGTTCATGTCCAATTTCGGGTTGTCAAATTTGTTTATTTCATGTCCATTCCGGGGCGTCAAATTGTTTTGTCACTCGATTTGTTTTGTTCGCAAACCTTCATGGGTTTCGTAGATCCAAGATTATCGAACTGATAACACATTGTATACACTGTGCGTCAAAAAAAACGAAACGGAACTTTAGAAGCTTATAAATCCACAATTCTAAACATATATATGTTTATATTGGTATCATGTTAAAGCTTGGTAAATTGCGTTTAAAATGATATATCATACACTCTGTTCACTTTACGCTTCATCGAACGCGACCTGATTATCCAAAGTCATGCAAAAACTAATTGTGTCCAAGTTTGGAGTGTTCTTGTTTTAGTCCGGGAGCATGTCCACGTAAATAAAGTCCCGTGGGATTTTTTGTATGAAAGCAAGCCACCCATCCAAATGTCTCAAGGGCACCCCGAAGAACAATACAAAACATGTTGGCAGTCTGAAATCCCTGGCAGATGAAAATTGTGAGGGAAAAAAGGAAAACAACACAATTTTACTTGGTAGACCTTTTTATTTTTAGGGGTAGGTCAATGTTGGTATAGAGGGCGCTTCAAAATATAACAGTTTTGTGAGGTGATGAAAAAGTAAGTGTAGATCTAGGAATTAGCATGTAATGTTAATTATAGAACAAACTTTATTTGGTCGAAATCGGTTCAGAAACGGCTGAAATATCCATCAATATATCGTTCATGATATATGTGAGGAAGCAACTTTTATTCGATAATTCAATAAATTATGACTAAATCATTACACATTTTTTGAAAATGCACTATTTTGTTTTTGATGGGATCTCTATTGGTATAATTATATTTACCAAGCATCACATTTACTATGATTCTCTTTTGATCAAAATATGGTTGATACTTGAGGTGTATGGAGGGCGCCCAACTACTTTTCTAAATAAAAAATAAAACACTTTTTAAACATGACACTGACAGTACCACTAGAAGGAAGTAAATGACAGCTTACTAGTGCTAGTATAAGTCCATTTATATTCCCACATTGTACTAAAGGAAGGGAGTAGAATCGTTATCAAGGCTAGCATGATGAAGATCATAAAAGAGGGGGAAGACTACAAAGTGACCAATCAAACCACAATCATCAGGCTACATTTTCCCATAAACTGTATAAAGAAACCAGTTATCGTCAGATGCCAATATAAAATATTATAATTATATTGGTATTTCCACAAATGTGAAATACCCTATACTATAATTGTGGATATGCTGATGTAAATCTTACAGCGTTTTGGAGCAGTAAAAAAAATTGCGGAGGAGGGGGGGGGGGGGGGGCATTATGCCCCCCCCCCCCCCCCCCGGCCTTATTAGGGTTAATTGTACAATTGTAAATATTATCATGCAATAAGCATTAATTTGCTGTTTTATATACTTGTTGTATTTATTGAGTTTAAAATAAATGTGTAATTAGGGAAACAGACATTTGTTTGGGCTTCTGCCTTTTCTGTTTTCCATTGGCTGATTTTATATTGTCAATAAACTGAATAAATAATTCATGTGACCGTTTCTTTATACTTTGTATGATGATTGTTTTTGTATGTTTCATTTGCCGAATAAATAAAAATAATAATAACAATAATAATAATCACTATGATCATCACCATCAACATCATCATCATCGTCTAATTCATCATCATTATCATCATCATCATCATCATCATCATCATCATCAGTATCTGTACACTGTTAAAACGCTGTGTAAAAAAAACGCTGTGTAAAAATGGTTGTTGAATCTTTTTATACAACCTTAGGTGTAGCATGATTAGTTGTAGAAAGAAGGGTTGTGTAAAGCGGCCATTGTTCAAGCGTTGATTAATCGTGTTAAATCACGTACCGTACTGACCGGCGTAATCGCCGCATACTTATTCCTTGAAAAATACCCGCAAAGTTGGGGTGCGGCGCGTACGCGGCGATAGTCAAATTTTCACTTTTCACCGGCCTCAAAACAACACATTTCAGCAGGTGTGGGACTATTTGTTGTATTGCACTGTATTGAACTATTGTATTGCGTGATAAAACATTATAAAGCCAACTTGTCTACGTTTACCCTGGCCTAGAATGGTTTCTCACCTTTTTTGCTGATATTTGCTAAATCCGATACGTTTTTAACTTCGAAGTTACGAAACAAACTACCACTGCCAGCGCCGCGCTTGCCTGACATCGATCTACATGCGTTATGGATGCATTGCATTGCACAGTAGTACAGGGTTTTCTGTAGTACAGTGCAGTACAGTAGGGGTAGGTACGTTAGAGTACGGTTCGGACATTTTGATCGAGATGGTACATCGTAACTCATAGCTTGCATACAGTGTGCATGGCAGTTAAATAGCGTGATTGCGAGACATTTTACGCGCCGCCGATTCCCTGCTTAAATTTTGCAAATTTTCCCCGCCGATTTTCTGGTTTTCGGCCGTTATTCCCGCTTTTTTTGTCCCCAGTTTCCTTAGCGCACTTTACTCCCACTTTTTGTTTTCAATTTCAACGCTCAAAGTCGGCATGCGGCGTTTACGCGGCTGCGGCGATTCCGCCGGTCAGTACGGTAATAGTTTTGACCGCGAAATCATCGCGACAAATCCCGTTATGTCCCACTGCAAACCAAGCCAAACGAGATAGCAAAGAGGTAGCGTGTTAGTCTTATAACCCAAAGGTCCCCGGTTCGATTCCGACTTTGCCGTTTTATAGTACAATCATTTTTGTATTTTCTATTTCAACAACAGGGTTGTTTATTCTAAACAACGGTTGTAGAAAAAAATAAAACAACAGTTGTGTAAACTTTAAACAACTGGGGTTGTTGAATGTTTTCAACAAGAGTTGGATGGTTCATATGTTTAACAGCGGTTGTAGAAAATGTTCAACAAGTTGTTGAATTTGTTTACACAGCGTTTTAACAGTGTAGCCGGACTATCATACCCACTGGATAATTACCCCCCCCCCCCTTCCCCCTCTACCCTTTGATAATTCGCTTTAAAAAAAATACGTCCAGTGTTAATTTGGCACATAAGGCCTACGTGTATCAGAGATGTGTTAGCCGTCGGTCGTGCAACACCGAGAGGCATAATTTCATATGACGCCCCACCCAACCCCCCCCCCCCCCCCCTTCTGTCTTTATTGCTTAACATGCTAAAATAACATTTACCCACAAGTGTGTTATTAAAATCCGTGTACACCATTTAAAGAAATGCAATCGAAACAATTTGTTCGCATAAACCGTAATCACCTAATGTATATTGAATACCGTATACGGGAAAACAGGTGGGTCCTGTATTTACTCTATGGAGATTGCACAATCGATAGTAAGGGATAGAATCAAAGAATTGAATCGTGTCGGCATAAATGTACTTGTATAGCATTGATTTATTTGTTATTATAGTACGTTTATACATGTATGTTGATTGTTTTTAGCTGTTCCCTTGTTTAAGGGCTAGTTTGACTATAGCATAAACATAATATGCTTCTTTCGAGTCTTTCTTTTACAAAATGATGAAACATTGTTAATTATTGTAAATAAATGATTGTGTTGAATTAGTAAACAAATAAATTCAATTCAATTCAATTCAATTTCTAGCTTTGCATGACAGCATTACGTATTTCCTTCATTGCTATTGACTTCCCCCACGGTGGACTTCAGTTTCGATAACCTGAGAATGGACGATATATTCAGGTATACTTGCTATGAGAGTTTTAAGTCATGGTAGGTTTTGAAATGATTCTTACAGGAATTTGAACGCGTGGGACTATTGAAGAACGTGAGGCGATACGGAGGGACTAGCGCCGGGGCTATGTTGGCTGCTCTCCTGGCCTTTGGCTACACTTCAGACGAGGTACAGGAGGTCCTCCGGATGGACACAAGGAAGTACTTCCTAGGTAAGTGTATAAAGCCCAGATTAAGTAGCCTATCTATAAGGTGCAATTGGACTTAGGGGTTAGGTACTGAGCACACGCATGCCATTTCAGAATAAACTTACAACATAATAATACAAAAATACCATTGCATACCTGTCAAATTAAATTGGTGAAGAAAAAAGGAGCGCACCCGATTCCTCGCCACAGTGGAGAAATAGCAAAAATAAGGAAATACACACAAATAGTAACATAGTAATCTATTAATGTTGACAATTATTTCAACCACATTTGCCCAAACTTGATTCAATGATCATCCTCACTATTCCATCCTACATATCATGTTAATGATCCATCTGCATTAGTGTCATGATTATGTGGGGCTGCTGCAGTCGTCGTTACCTTCGACATGTTCAATCGTCATAATCCTTCTCATAATTTCCCTCCATCGCGAATTCAGATGCAAGCTGCGGCTCTTGCAGTCTCCTACCCAACATCATCCGTCGCTTCGGCTGGCATCCCGCCAAGAAATTTTTCGTATGGTTTGGTACCAAGGCCTATGACGCCACTGGTAACTCGGATTGCACCTTTAAGCAGCTGTACGACAAGACAGGCAAGGAGCTGTGTATTGTGGTCACCAATCTCAGTCGCATGGACGCTGAGTACTGCCACGTCAAGACCACGCCCCACATGCCCATCATTGTCGCCGTTCGAATGTCCATCGCAATCCCAGGTCAGTTCTAACACTCCTCCTTATTGCAATACTGGCCAGAATTATCATTGAGCATCATTCTTCTTCACGTACTGTTTTTTTTCCCTCCTCCTCCTCCCCCTCCTCCTCCTCCTCCTCCTCCTCCTCCTCCTCCTCCTCCTCCTCCTCCTCCTTCTTCTTCTTCTTCTTCTTCTTCTTCTTCTTCTTCTTCTTCTTCTTCTTCTTCTTCTTCTTCTTCTTCTTCTTCTTCTTCTTCTTCTTCTTCTTCTTCTTCTTCTTCTTCTTCTTCTTCTTCTTCTTCTTCTTCTTCTTCTTCTTCTTCTTCTTCTTCTTCTTCTTCTTCTTCTTCTTCTTCTTCTTCTTCTTCCTCTTCTTCTAGTAGTAGTAGTAGTAGTAGTAGTAGTAGTAGTAGTAGTAGTAGAAGTAGTAGTAGTAGTAGTAGTAGTAGTAGTAGTAGTAGTAGTAGTAGTAGTAGTAGTAGTAGTAGTAGTAGTAGTAGTAGTAGTAGTAGTATGAACAGAAGTAGCCTACAGACAAGGAAATTTGCACCCTTAGGGTGCAATACCCTGCTACAATTGCGCCCAAAGTGGGGTCTGCACTCTTTGGAGTGCACAAATGCACCCTAATATAGTGTGCATCACCATAAGACTTATTGTTGTTATTCATTAGGTCTGTTTGGCGCAGTTCGGGAGCAACGGAAGGGGGATTACGATGTTTACGTCGACGGGGGCATCCTGTGCAACTATGCCATTCACTGTTTCGACGGTACGTTTTACTTTATACATAATTTAACTTTACCAATATATCATTGTTAGCTTTATTTAGGGAAGAATGTGTTGCAAAAGGTATCCAGTAACATTGTTAAAATCCTTTTTTTTTAATACCTGGAATTCTAGCGGTTCTCACATGCAAACAAAGAAAAAAGATACATTTTGCACCCTTTTTGCCACACTGGCAGCACCTTTATAGGTGCACATTTGCACCTTTATATTAACAAAAAGTTGCACCTAGGGTTTAGGGTGCATCGTTTCATATTGTAGGTGTAACGTAGCACCCTAACAATGCAACCCTGACCACTTAGTGATTGACTTTGCACCTTTAATCTAAAGTGCACCTTTACACAATACCTGCAGGTGCAAAGTTCTACCTTTAAATGAGCTGCCACAGTTGCAAAAAAAATCACCTTTAAAGGTTTAACATTAACAGGGTACCAAATAAATAAATTGCAACCATTTTGTATAATTGTCTTGGGGGAGTAATCGTTCGGGGGTAATTGTGTTGGGGGTAAACTTCCGGGGGAAATTGTCCTGGGGGTCTTGGGGGAATTGTCTTGCGGTCATTTTCTTGGAGGGTAATTGTCCTGGGGGTAATTGGCTTGGGGGGTTATTGTCCTAGGGGATAATTGTCCCGGGGATAATTGTCCTAGGAGGTTGATTGCCCGGGTGGTAATCGTACGGGGGTAATTGTCCATGGGGTTACATGATTATTTACCTCATGCGTATAGTGTTATCATATATTATATATCTATTTATAACCATGATGAAAAAAGGGTTTGTTAATATATTTTTAATAGGAAATCGCTGGCTCTACTTTGGGTTCCGCCTGATTAATTATTACAGGAATATTACATGTGTTTATTTTCGTCACCTTCTTCAGTTTGGCATTTTGTTTTCGTTAACTTTCAGCCTGTATCTATACCCACAATAATATATCGCTTATAGTTAAAAGAGTATGATATTTATCAGGCAAACACCAATAATACGATAACAAATTATGATGATTATAGTAATGATGATGAACAAATAACTACGTGAACATATTATGCGCAATGACGAATGAGAAGAGTTACCCTAAACGACTCTGTCGCGTTTGGGGTGGTAGTTTAAAATTAGTTAGAACTTGTGGTATGCAGTAAAACAACAATAACGAAATCTAAAAAAAAACTTTAAAAACGTCGGTTGATATTTGTATTTGATTCAGGTTGGTGGCTGTCCCTGAAGCCCGAAGACAACATGTTGTCAAGGCTGCAGCCGCTCGAGGAGATCGGCAGGCTGTGGGACAAGAAGGAGCGATTCGGCATGTTCAACACCAAGACAGTTGGCATGATGGTGGTACGTTACGACGCGGTGCTAAAGGGAGAGATCCTCTTTTGCAAGCCAAAATTCAAAAGTTGCGAGATTATTGTCTTATATGAAAGGAGATGTCATTTAATAGCATGCCTGAAAAAAATAGGGCTTGAAATCTCTTTTTCGTGGAGTTATAGACCTAAAACTGATTAAACTGAGGGACGTCGGTTTAATGGGTACATACGTATTTTCGGCCGGTGAGTAAGTACGTACACAGATTTCACGGAGTGCCAGATCGGTATGCAGGACCCCTACGTGACCCGCGCTAGCTACGTGACCCGCGCATAAGTACTAATGTGTGAGCGTTTACCAAGCAAAATACCCAAACATCGCTTAAACTGACTACATGTAATTATATATTATTTATTTTTGAGATCTTTTTCCGTGACATACGTTAACTAATGTCGGCTTCACAATACCTTTAAGAGAATTAGTACTATATATTATGCTAAATCAGTTGAACTCCTTTATTGACCGATATATAGTTTAATGGAGGGACGCATTCGTTTTTCATTCGTAGAATCCAAATTATAGGGCTGTTCGCTCTGATTTTTTTTTGCGTGTTACATTGATCCCCATCCGTCAACTGAAAGCTGTTCAGAAGTCTTGTAAAAGTGGACCTGTCCCTTTAAAGGGACATTACTGTTTCGGTTAAACTGAATGTTTGAAACAGAACCTGCATCATATCATTACAAACTTTTAGTTATAATCATTCCAACTTGCCCGATAGGTAGAAAAACTTACAAGCGCTTACGTTTGAATCATTAAAAAAAAGCAGTCGTTATAATCCAAGAGGGCGCACTCTGAAAACATATTTCACTCAATTTTTCATAAATAATTGTGAATGTGATGTTTTGTTTAATAAAATAATGATTCAATAGAGAGATGTGGGACCCTAATTTAATCCGATCGGATATGTTCATCGATATTTCTGCTCGTTTTGAACCGATTTTTAACAAATAAAGTTTGTTTTAAAATCATATACTATTTTAATAATTACACTTAGTTTCCACTGTATCTCACAAATTAATTATTTCTTAAACGCCCTCTCAACCAAAACTGTACTATTCCTTTAAAGGTTGGCATGCGTGCACATGTGGAGGGCAGTCCTAAATGTCTGAAATTAAGCAGTTTGAACAATATCCTGGATGATCCAGGACATTATATTACTGGTGACTGACTGGTGACAGAACTAGAGATATTGATGGATCATGAAAAGAAACAATACGAATATCTCCGGTGGCGCATGACTACCATCAATGGGCTAGTGAAATGTCACAGGTGTGAAACGGATTAACCGGATGCTTGAAATGTGTGCTTTTTTAGCCCAGAAGTTGAGCCACTAATTAGAATTCGGGACTGAGCGTACAAGTATGTACAGTGATACGATTGTTTTGAATATTGTTTTTGAATAGTTTTCAAGTGACGAGTATGATGTACCGAAGAGTCAACCGGTGGAACGGGATGGGCGCTGCAAACCGCAGGAGCAACCAAACACCAAACTGTCCCGGTAATAAATATCATGAATATGTGTTGCAATGATTGTATCTCTTTTTGTCAGACGTTTACGCATGTTTTATCTGGGTTAATTTAAATAATGTTCTTGTTTATTCTTTATCTATACTGTGAACAGTTTTCAAGTGACGAGCATGACGTGCTGAAGAGTCGACTGATTGAACGGGATGGGCGCTGCAAACAACAGAAGCAACCAGACACCAAACTGTCTCGGTAAGTGTTTATTGTGGTATAAAGATAATGTACATGGCAGTCAACTGGCTGAATTGAGTACAATTTATAATGAATTGAAATATTATACAATCATGTAAAATACATACATTTATAAGGACACATTACAAATATACAAGTGTACATATAAAATATAAAATGATAAAACTGTTTAAAAATGTTCATTGTATGTTATTCGAAACTACTGTTTGATTCATTAAATTTAAATCTAGTTGAAAATGGGACTATATTACGGATAGGGAATTGGAAATTCAATAGTTAATGGACGTCATTAAAAAAACAAGGCAATGGCAGCCAATAAAGAGTAAAACATGATGATGGAGAGATAATAATGTGAACAGAGAATGTCAAAATTGTAAGTGAGTTAATTATAATTAAACATAGTTCTTGTAAATGCTTTTATATCTCTTTCTTCTCTTTCTTTTGCATATGTTTATATTTGGATTCATACGGTAGATTATGTTTCTCAGTTGTACACGATACACGAGGGAGTAAAAGTGAACATCATGTACGGATCGTTTCCGAGTTTGTCCGATGACTTTGGGTAATGATGTGTTATTGTAAGACGCTTAGATATAATGATTAATTATATTAGGTGCTTACCTGCCGGAAAGAACACACTAACCCATAGTGTGAACTGTGAACACACTGTGACCACACTGTGTTTTACATTGTGGATCACAATGTTAAATTCGAGCGTGTTCACAGTGTGAAAGCCAACTCACCCTGTGAACACACCGAGAAATTGCTGGGATACACTAGCTAGCTGTTTAAGCGTACCGTACATTTAACACATTGAACGCAGGCAGTTTCACACTGTGGCGATATAGTGTCCTCACACTGTGTTCACAGTGTGAGTTGGTTTTCACACTGTTAAAACGCTCGAATTTAACATTGTGGTCCTCACTATGTAACACATTGTGTTCACACTGTGGATGGGTGTGTTCTCTCCGGCAGGGTATGTAGGTTAGCAAGTAAGTAAGTAATTAGGTAATGACGTTAATTTAAAGGGATAGTTGAGTTTTGGTAGAGAGGGTGCTACACAAAAAAAAAATTTTTGTGAGATAATGAAAAACTGTGTGTCAAATTTGAAAGAGCATACAATTGTAATGGCAGAATAAACTTTATTTGATCAAAATCGGTCCAGAAACGGCTGAAATATCCATAAACATAACCATTTGTAATAAGTGTGGGGCCCCACAAGTATTCGATAATTTTGAACCAGCCGTTAAAATTCGTTTTAAAATGCTTCCTCTTTTCAAAAGAGGTTTTTAGATAGTTGTTGATTATCTCTCTATCTAATCACTATTTCAACAAAACATCACATGCACAATATTTTATTTGAAATGGTTTAAACAAATGCATTTTTTTAAAGCGCCCTCTTTAGTTTAAACAGCTCTTTTGAATGATAACAGGCTTTTTACTTAGTCGTTTGTAATTTTTGTATTCCTTTTGAGCATGGTGGAGTTATAACTATTAGTTTGTAATTATAATGGTGCAGATTTTGGTTACTAAAATTCAGTTTGACTAAAACTGTACCCTCTCTACCAGAACTCAACTATGCAAGTTCAAGTGAAGTGTTAGCAAATAAGTAACTATACAGGGTGGCCCAAAACAAACGGAACGGGGAACTTCCCAAAATATAGTAACACAATGATAATGTCCAACGGATAGGGTTACTATCTTTTCCAATGAAAAACGATACCAAGAACAGTAATTTTTGTCGTGTAGATTTTGTTTTAGGGCGCTCTGAGTGACACCATGTAAGATTCCCATTTTTTTCTCAATTTTCACCAAGTTAGTGCCTGATAAATTGCACTTACTGCCCGTCATATCATCGAACAACCATGCCCATTCTCTTGGCATACAGCTGAATGCACACTAACAATAGCGCGCGTATTGCTCGTTGTTCAATGCTATGACGGCCAGTAGGCCTAAGTGCGATTTATCAGGCAATGCCCCGTTCCGTTTTTTTGTTTTGGCCACCCTGTATTTCATTTCCCTAACAGAGAGCGAGCGAAGGTCAAGCAGACGAGGACGGTTGCGACGAAGAAACACGAACAGATTGTGACGGCGATGTCAGCATTCCTGCGTATTCTTGATGACGTCAACGTCGTCAAGAATGGCGTCATCACGCGGGCAGAACTAGAGCAAGCCTTTAACAAGGTAAGGTTTACATTTTGTTGAAATAATTGTTCGGGTGTGTGGCCTGGCTGTTACGATTTTGTTAACCCATTGACTACGGGAATATGTTGGCTCCTTCTTCCGGGGCTTGTACATCTTCTTCCAAAAAACGTACAGGTATATCCTATAAGTACAGCGTCAAGCTTGAAGATTGCGCACCATTTGCGCATGTGTGGCACGTGTGACTGTGTGTATACCAGCTCCACTCCACAAACTGGTGCATTTATTTGCAAGTTGGCGCAAGTAAAAACAATTATATCTTGACTGTGCTGTCAGTGGTTTCGGGGTATATGTTACCCTCAGCAAGGCCTTGAGGGTGAGGTGACAGGATATATCTGTAAGTTGTTCCAGTCGTTGGTGGTTGTGGGAAAGATTGATCAGTTGCAGGCTATACTGGTACACATTGAAGCAATGAGGCGAGATCCATGCCCCTTTGTTGACGATTTGCTGATGTAGTGTTGCCAGTTGATTCATGTATCAACAAGCTCAAAGTGGATGGGTTAATGCGACACAGCATGATGAGACGGCTCTGACATGTCTGAAGACGTCTGTGTGTAAGAGTTGCCAATTGCAGTCTGTTGATCATGGCTGTGACACTGCTGGTACGTTTGTAGTCACAACTTCTCCGCTGAACCATTTCAATCGTATTGACATTCCTCGTCTGGGTATGTGGATCCCAGAGGACGCGTCGGCTCGTTTGCAAATCATAATGCATGGGGGGAGGGGGGGGGGGGGGGGAGGGGGGCGAAGCAATGAAGTAGGTAGCTTGTTCGATCCTTGGGTTGCAGTGTCCGAGGGTTGGTTACGACGAAGGAAGGTTCAGACAGGGGTTGCTCTCTTGACCGTGACATCATCGACAAACAAGACAAATAATGTGTCATCGATCGCGATGAACTCTAGGATGCTTTTACAAGATAATGGTGACTATTAGCAGATTCGAGTTGGTTTATGTTTTGTCATGTTTGATTTGCGTTATCTGTATTATACATGTAGTTCTACTGATTTGAACGGAGACACGAGAAGGCTGTAAGTCAATGTTGTGCCTTCTTGTGACTCGATCATAATACATCATCGCCCAAATGATGTTGTCACCAAAGTCACTAAAATACATACAAGTACACCCTCCATTCATTGTCCAGAATGGCAGACACTCTCTTTACCTCGCCAGTCCAAGATATCGTTGGGCGACCTCTTCGCGATCCACCAGTTGAAACTGATTAGGGGCACTCTTTATGCATTTTTGCCCAGATGTTCCCATTACAAAACATACTATTGGACTATATCTTTGTCTTCTCATTCAGTCATCAACGTGCCAAAAGTGTTCTTATTTCAATTGAATGCATTCTCTCTCACAAACCATTGTAATGTAAACGTGTTCAAGGGACGAAAATACACAGCGCTGGTGGACTATCACTGACCTCTACTAATGGACGGGCGGCTGCACGTTGATTGGCCATTCAAAAATGAGGCCGCCGCGCGCGCACGGCGGCCATATTGGGACCATCATCATGGACCGTCGATAACCCGCTGTTGATAGTGTGTAACATTCGTAAACATTTTTTCAGATTAATTTTACCAATTGTTCTCGTTAGATAAACAAATGTTGATTGTATTCTGATTAGGGATGGCACATTACATGGAATTTGGCTGTACAAATCGAAATGATAATGACATACAAAAGGCTGAAATCACGTTTCATAGGCGAGTTGTTTGCAGTCATTGGGCCGCCTACAGTCCCATGTGTTATGTTTTGTGTCAGAAAAGATTATAGTTTACCTCTTATATTCCACATATTATATTAGGTTGCTACAGTTATTATAAATAGGGTACTGTACTGATAGATTTGTTTAAATATTGAAATAAAACAAGTGAAATCGATAAGAGATTTAGGTACGGGCAGGCAAATAGATGACAAAAATGTGATTGTAAACTTGAAAATGTATTTTTTGATATAATTGAATAAGTGATTGGGTTTTGAAAATATATGTTTGAATTCATAAAGCCTATACTAAGGCTAGGGTTTTCTGTCGAAACAGTGACTCATTAAGTTAATTACAGCCCATAAAAAGTGAAATAATGAAAGAAGATATATTTGTATATGAAATATTGGTATTATCAGGGATAGGGGAGTTTGACCTCATAATTCCATGGTATTATGCACTCATTTGAATTTACAAGGAATCGTGGTGAATTTTGAGGGGATACTAGTCATTGTGGAATTAATGCAATGAAATGGTTGACAGAGAACCAAAACATGGCTTGGGGGAGGGGGGAGGGGGGGGGGGGGGAAAGGAGATTTGTAATAAAGTGAAATAAATAGTATGATTAAACAAAAGTATTATGTTAAATGGCAACAAAGATGGGAGGACTTTGAATCTTCCTTGGAAAATATTCAAAATAATGTAACTCAGTCGTATATAGGCCTACCATTGTAATTTGAATAATATTTCAATTTAATCTATATTGCATCGTTTACGGATGGGAAATATTGGTATGTGTATATCATGGGCATTTAGAAAGATACATAATGTATTTTTTTTAAAGGAGCAATTAATTTGAGTTGAAACAAAAAAGAGAAAAGAAGGAAGAAAACAAAAAACAGATTGGCTCAAAATGAATGAAGAACGGCAATAAACACAAAACAACAGCAACAACAACATGTCTCTCCAATTAATGTTAAGTATTGACTTTTATAACATCTAATAAATAGAGGTTGCATATGGTCGAAATATTTCTTCAGAAGTGTTTTATAACCTCCATGATCGATCCCTGATCGATGTCATAATGAATGTGCAATATTTACTTACAGACACATTATTTTTAGATCATTATATTAACGTGATTAATCACTGTCGGATTAATCACTGTCAATATTGCATAGAGTAACAATGTGGAAATGTTTCAGTATTTGCAGGGGAAACCGGGGGGAAACCCCTATGCACGGCCCTATCAGTCGATTCATTACTTCATGATGACTAAATAATACAAAAGTATTTATCTAGACTAATCTGTAAAGTAAACACTGCGGGATCATTCAATCGTAGCCGTTCTTCCTAATTGATAAAAACAAAAAACAAATGAAGAGCTTATTTCCAAAAGGCACTAAATCCACTTTTTCAACTTTGGAAAAAAGCAGGTTTCTTTGTCCAATTTTGTACACATGCATATGAGAATATGAATATTGATCGTTCCATATTTTGATTTTGATTGTGTAATTTGTCCTAAAATATGGCTTTCTAGATAGCTACGTAGCTTATGTATGTACTAATATCGTTATCTTAGTTTTTTTTTCATGAAAAGTGGATTTATTGCCTTTAGGAATTAAGCTCTTCAAATAGTGATTACGTTCATCACGTTATTTCTTCTAAACGGGGATATTGTTTCCAAATTTCTGGGTGAACCGGTTGCGTCTTTTCCTTAATTTGGAGACCCCATTATCACAATCATAATGATAAGATTAGACCCCAAAAGGAAGAGGTTTAGAGCCCGTTAAAGGGTACCACCACCCAAAAATAATATTCTTATTAAAGAAAGGTAACATCTTTAGTATTCCATTCCATCAACAAGTTAACAACAAAATGTTTCCAGAAAAAAAATATATAATTGGAAAATGCCTCACCATTCTAAAGCATGCGTTCATGCGGTCTGAATTGCGAAGACTAATATGTGCAGAGCAAACGAATCGCCCGGGATTCTATTGTCTACAAACGTGCGCGTGAATCACATTGACGCACTCGCTAATGTTTGGCCCGTACGAACCAGGAAATAGTAGTGGTTCCGTAAGTGGTGGAAATGAATTGCTTTGTTTATGAATTACACACCCCTTTGCAAAATGTTGGGTATCTATTTGATATCACAAAACGGTACCAAAACATATAATAATGTGTTGTTCACATGTGATGGTCCCCTTTAATATAGGCCAAAGAGTTTAAAGGCCCGGTCGGTCACATACCACCGGATAGCGTAAACGGATACCCGACGAATAGAAACTTTGTGAAATAAAATGATCCGGTCGTGAAATTCGTCTCCATTACTTCATGCACAAATAATTCCGCCGGATAGTGCAACGTACAACGCCTAACAAGGAAGGGACAACAAACGCATACAAACCACTGACCTCTACTAATGGACGGGCGGCTGCACGTTGATTGGCCATTCAAAAATTGGGACCATCATCATGGACCGTCGATAACCCGCTGTTGATAGTGTGTAACATTCGTAAACATTTTTCAGATTAATTTTACCAATTGTTCTCGTTAGATAAAAAAATGTTGATTGTATTCTGATTAGGGATGGCACATTACATGGGATTTGGCTGTACAAATCGAAATGATAATGACATACAAAAGGCTGAAATCACGTTTCATAGGCGAGTTGTTTGCAGTCATTGGGCCGCCTACAGTCCCATGTGTTATGTTTTGTGTCAGAAAAGATTATAGTTTACCTCTTATATTCCACATATTATATTAGGTTGCTACAGTTATTATAAATAGGGTACTGTATACTGATAGATTTGTTTAAATATTGAAATAAAACAAGTGAAATCGATAAGAGATTTAGGTACGGGCAGGCAAATAGATGACAAAAATGTGATGGCAAACTTGAAAATGTATTTTTTGATATAATTGAATAAGTGATTGGGTTTTGAAAATGTATGTTTGAATTCATAAAGCCTATACTAAGGCTAGGGTTTTCTGTCGAGACAGTGACTCATTAAGTTAATTACAGCCCATAAAAAGTGAAATAATGAAAGAAGATACATTTGTATATGAAATATTGGTATTATCAGGGATAGGGGAGTTTGACCTCATAATTCCATGGTATTATGCACTCATTTGAATTTACAAGGAATCGTGGTGAATTTTGAGGGGATACTAGTCATTGTGGAATTAATGCAATGAAATGGTTGACAGAGAACCAAAATATGGCTTGGGGGAGGGGGGGGGGGGAAAGAAGATTTGTAATAAAGTGAAATAAATAGTATGATTAAACAAAAGTATTATGTTAAATGGCAACAAAGATGGGAGGACTTTGAATCTTCCTTGGAAAATATTCAAAATAATGTAACTCAGTCGTATAAAGGCCTACCATTGTAATTTGAATAATATTACAATTTTAATCTATATTGCATCGTTTACGGATGGGAAATATTGGGATGTGTATATCATGGGCATTTAGAAAGATACATAATGTATTTTTTTTAAAGGAGCAATTAATTTGAGTTGAAACAAAAAAGAGAAAAGAAGGAAGAAAACAAAAAACAGATTGGCTCAAAATGAATGAAGAACGGCAATAAACACAAAACAACAGCAACAACAACATGTCTCTCCAATTAAAGTATTGACTTTTATAACATCTAATAAATAGAGGTTGCATATGGTCGAACTATTTCTTCAGAAGTGTTTTATAACCTCCATGATCGATCCCTGATCGATGTTCATAATGATTTAAAACAAACCATAAAGGTAACATTATGAACCATAACTCACAAAGCATGCCCTTTGAAATAGTAATCTCAGGGAGAACGCGGAAAACATGTTACCAAATAAATTGAAAACGGAAAGAAAACAAAGATTGACTTTCTTTTTATGATATTTTGATATACGAGGATGACGTGCCATATGGTATAGTAAAGTGATGCATGAACGCATGGTACAATTAAATCAATTAATGAAAACAGCAGAAAAGTTCTTTCTTTACATGGGGAACAAAATCTTGTTAAAAACAAGGGGAAAATAAGAGATAAACTAGGGGCGAGTAATAGTTATAAGATCGGGTCAATAGCGGGAATCCGAGTGAATCTCTCCGGGCAACGCCGGCGCGCATATACCTTACGTTACCGTGTAAGCATCATAACAAATGGCGAATTATCATTGCTTGAGCTGTGATTCAATACGCTGGATAATTGTAATTAATCATGCTAGTATTCAATCACTAATACTATTTACTTCACATATATGATCATATTTCATTCCTGGGGGATAAAGGGATATAAAAATGCCATGGTTAGCAACAACTCCGTAGCAAGTATAATGCATTACGACGTTAGTGCATATATCAGCTGCTGCTGTTACGGGTTGATGGTCCCAACATGGCGCGCGCCCGCAGCCCGCGGCCTCAATTACTGAGCCATGACCGCCCGTCCATTAGTAGAGGTCAGTGTGGACTATACCCAAACGGAAGAAGAAGAAGTGTTATTGGATACACACAAACTATTACGACCTCTATTAGTTGTCCACAAAATGAATCGAAAATTGTGTATATAGAAAACAATGGAACTACATGTGTCTGTTTTACACCAGAAATCTGTGACCTCTTTATTTTTCCAGGATTGTGACTACTTCACGGCCGACCACAAGAGGGAGCTCTTTGGCGAGAAGGAGTTGACAGTTTCTGAGATATTCGCTAGCCTTGACCGGAATCACGACCAAATGGTAAGTCCATTGATTCTAGCTCCCTGGTTCGTCTGCCCATGGTTTAATATTCCATTGATCCCTGATTGATACTAGCTCCCTGCTTAGTCAATTGATACTAGCTCCCCTTTTAGTCAGTTGACATTAGCTCCCTGCATGGTTAGTCCAATGATATTAGCTCCCTGATTATTCATTGATATTAGCTCCCTGATTGGTCTATTGATACTAGCTCCATATTTAGTATATTGATTAGCTCCCTGGTTAGTCCAGTCCATTGACACAAGCTCCTTATTTAGTCAGTTGATATTAGCTCACTTGTTACTCCATTGATGTTAGCTCCCTGGTATCTCCATTGATATTAGCTCCGTGGTTAGTCCATTGATATAAGCTCCGTGGTTAGTCCATTGATATTAGCTCCCTGGTTAGTCCATTGATATTAGCTCCTTGGTTAGTCCATTGACATTAGCTCCCTGGTTAGTACATTGATAATATCTCCCTGGTTAGTCCATTGTTACTAGCTCCCTGGTTCGTCCATTGATATTAGCTCCCTGGTTAGTCTGCCCATGGTATGTGTCGGTATAATTATGTCGGTTCCTATGAATCCTTAAAACAAAATGAATAGTCTTAATATTGTAGTTTCTGTTTTGTTTCCTTAGGCTTAATCTGTTAGTGACTAATTAGATCCATTTGAAACAGTTAGGCAGGATTTTTCAAGGGGGGGGGGGGGGGGGGCGAGGGGGGGGGGGGGGGCGTTGTTGTTTAATTGTGGCACGAGACCAACTGTGGTTGAGACCGAGACTACTTGTTTAGTTGTGTATGCGGTGGAGGGAGAGGAGGATGGTCGTGGCCAATGCACCCCTTGGCTACCGCTACCGGCTTGGAAACCCACGACCTCCGTAATAAAAGACGAAAGCTCGAACCAATTATCATGACATTCATTGGGCATTGTTAATGACTTTTATGCAAAAAGAAATCATCTTGCCAACATGATTTGTTTGCTAATTTCAGATCGCCTTCCATGAACTGATTGCGTTTGCGGAGAGGAGAGGCGTTGCGATTAGGACCAGATTCGAGAATAACACCAAGCGAGATATCAAAAGCTTCTCGGACTTTCTGATGGCGCTGCAGGACACTCTAGAGTTCAATGCCTTGCGAATCTACGTGACGGTGAGCTATATAAAGACCTTGTGTTTGAGGGGAGCAAAATGGTGTACAAGTACACACGAATCAAAGCATCCGACTTTCCATAATACTCACAAAGGAGACTTATGTAAACCATAGTTTAAAACATGGTCTACATAATTATATATCAAGTGCTGAGTGACATTTAAGAAAATTACATTTTCAAATTTCTCATGATACGGCCGTCGGTGCTTGCTAATTTGCCCGGTCAGATATCAACGGATATCGGAAACGTATGCCCAACGAATAGACAATTTGCGAAATTAAATTATCCGGTGATGAAAGTAGTCTCCATTGCTTCATGTACAAAACATACAACAACGTACATCACCGGACAAGGAACTGACAAGAAACGTATAGAACGGATGGAAAATTTAGCTCTCCGTTTGACATCCGTTTGCGCAATCCGTTGATATGTGACCGGGCTATAACCAGCAGCACCAAATCAAATTCACCATCTGAGAACATAGAAATCTCTTCAATAATGCGAGATCCAAAATTGTCAGAACAATTAAAACTATAACATTCTTTTTCCATCAATTTACAAATGGCACTCGATAGATGAAGACCATGGTTTACATAAACCTCCTCTCTGAATTCCAGCCAATGATATAAAGACAGTGATTTACGAGTATTTCATATCAAATATGAAAGACAAAAATATATGGCTATTCATGTTATTTCAACTGCGGAACAGCGCCATTATGCCTTGTTGATGTTGGTGTTGTTTTATTTTTCTTGCATTTCTTCTATCAGGATGATGACATGGATCGAACATGTGGTATCGATACGGTGTATATCGAAACGACCGATTTCGATCTCGAAGAAGACGATAAGCAATTTCTTATTGAGGTTGGTGCAGACATCATTCTTAATTGAAAATTGGGCATATATTTATAACATGATGTATACGGTAACTTATTTGTATAACTGTTATATTTGAATCGCAATGGCTTCGTTCATAGGGGGACGTGTTGGGGGTTCGGTGGCCGAGAGCACGATCATGACCCAGGACCAGCCCTATATAGTTCCACTGATCTCCAGATATGCTCGTGTACTCATTTACGGTTGAATGAGTAATGGTGGATATGTGCTCTGCTACGTTCTGTTGATTTGTTTAGTATTCTAGCATATGGACATCGATGAGTTAGAGCCAATGATGCTAATTACCATGGTAAATGTCGCTGGTCCGTGATCGGGCCCTGCCCCCAGGACACCTCCTACAAATCAATATGGTATATTACCCCTATATAGCGAAATTAAAAACAATTGAATACACACTGATATGAATTTGCATGACGTAATTAAAAGCTCTGAAACACCGGTTTTCAATAATAAAAAAAAAAATTCCAAACTTGTTTCAGCAGTGGGAAAAGTTATCACGCTCGATCACCCTCCCAACCACCCCCTCCTTCACCCCCCCCCCCCCCTACTCCAACCCTCTTTGTCCCTTACTCTTTCTTCCCGGTTGTCTATCCTTTTCACTCTGTATTTATTGTATTAAAGTTCTTGAACAAATTATAAAATATAGCGTGTTTAAATGGAATTAAATTGGCCTGCTTGAATCCAGGGCCTGAACAATTGGGCATCACAGTTCAAACTATAATTGCCTAATGAACACAAATCTGAACAGTCCCGTAGCAAGGGGGTACGTTGTATACGTACGCACCCCCCCCCCCCCCCCAAAAAAAAAATAATAATAAATAAATGAAATGCGAATTACATGTATTAAATAAATACAAAATAAGAATATAAGAAAAAAATACACATCACGGGTTCAATTTGTAATGGGTCTCGGCCATCGACGAACCCCCAATTCAACCATTGGTCTCGGGGTCGGCCACGTTTTTTTAATTTTTTTTAATAAATTGCGCATTCCCCCCCCCCCCCCCCTCCCCCCCCCCCCCCCCCCCCCCCTGGAATTCGTGGCTACAGGCCTGATGTACCCATCCGTAGCGAAAATAGCACATACAAAATACACATTCAATCCGTTTAATTTTGTTTCTTTACGTTACAGCAAGGAGTAAGGGGAGCAAGGAGCTATCTACGGCACTACGTGAAGAAGTACAGCCCGCCGCGCCGGGGAGGAGAACAAGCACAGGCTGGACATACTGACGAGACAGACGAACATGCCTTACTACCAGCACCAGACCAAGAACTAGGACTGAAACCAGAAGCAGCATCAGGACTACGACCAGGACCAGAAGACGATCAGGACCTACACGATCAAGTGGAAAATCAGGAGGAAGATGATGCGGTCTAGATAGACCCAGTTGCAGTGTATAGCTGCGGTCAGCTCAGGAAAAGGGAATGCTCCCAAGGGAGCGAAGATGATGCACACACAGTCCTTATATACAAACAAACCAACCACTCGTTTATAGTTTCAAAGACCTCATATATACGAGGTATACAAGGACATACAATATCGAGTCAAAGTTGGATACAAACTTACTTCCAGCATGAAACATATCTGCAAGCAACAGCATCGCTATCATTGTGTGCCATATTTCTTTTAAAATGTTATCCGGTGTCACGCTAAATCCGTACGCAGTCGCAAATACGCATGCTCACCTGTGGGAAAATTGCCTGCAAAATTCGTTCCCATTCATGCCATTTGTAATAAAGCATGCAAAATCCCTCCTTGAGGCTCCTTGCAGCACAAAGTGTTGTCAAAACCCGACGTTGGATTAAGAAAATCCATTCACGCCATTTAAAAATTTGATAAAACATGTGTCAATTTGTTAATTTGAATGAAATTGCGGCGTAATAATGGACACGATTTTCGCAAGACACGCACCATATATAGGCATAACTGTCTAAGCGCATGCGCATTTGCGACTGGGTACGGATTTCGCAGGTCACGGATATAATAACACCACACCGGGCCCGAATCGATATATTTCGTCTCTGAGGGGATGAGACGTTCCGCTCTTCCGTGGAATACACTGATTTAAATTGAAATGACGTAACTGTCTGTAGCCAATCAGTTACTCTTATAATAATTCTTCACCATATCTATATTTTGTTCTCGAAGCTGTTGCATTTAGACATATGGATAGTCGGCAAAATCCACCTTGTTATTGGTTTTCATTGAATAAGTATTATGACGTCATACTAATAATAATAATTGCATTTATATGGCGCTTTATACGGGCGTTTCTAAGCGCACTGGTGGTCTGTCTAAATAAGAAAACTAGTAAACACGATAGCATTAAAACAATACTATCCACCACCATATGAGTGTAACAAAAAACGGAAGAGAAGGATTGACTTTTCTTTTTAGGATATGGATTGCTGCTCTCTACCCAGGGCCCCGTTGCAGAATAAGATACAATCGATTTTAAGTAAGAACGCATTTCAACCAATCAGATTTGCGCATTTAGAACACAGTCATGATCTGACTTACAAGTAATAATATCTTACGATCTTTTGTATCTCCTTCCGCAACAGGGCCCTGGTGTATAAATGGGTACCATGGTTGGGTGTTAAATAGCCTTTGCGCCGTGATTGGGAGTATGGCTAGAATGCTCCCGGGGGAGATAAATACACAATATCGTCGTGTGGGTTTGAAATGTTCCTGAGGACCACGGGTATTAATAACAATTGAAGCGCAGTAGAGTATACACTTATTATAGTAGCTGAGCTATATAAATGTTCATATTATTAATATTAGTATTATTATTACTACTATTATTACTATTATTATAACTACTCATCGTACTCCATAGTGATAATTGTAACGTCACTTTTATTATAAATAT
Organism: Echinarachnius parma; assembly: GCA_037951105.1. Classification (NCBI taxonomy): domain Eukaryota; kingdom Metazoa; phylum Echinodermata; class Echinoidea; order Clypeasteroida; family Echinarachniidae; genus Echinarachnius; species Echinarachnius parma. Next base: position 131,927 of record JBAMJV010011271.1, read on the forward strand.
TAGATATAGAGCATTATTTGATATTGTATCGTTTGTTGTATGTTTACTCCTCATTTAGATGGTCATCAGTAATCATCACAATCAAATATGCAAATTAACTTAGATATTAGGTAAATTGTTTCCTTGTGGTTTAGAGTTTTAGTTTTGGGTGAACTTGTTATGTAATTTTATACACAATTCTGTCAACTGAAATTATTTTCTACATTTAGCACCTGAATTACTTTTGTTTTTGTAATAAAATGATGAGACATTGCATTGTGTACGTTTTTGATACTTCTACGTCTACTTCTACTTGGGTACTCGACAGGGTCCATCAGTCAGGACGTAGAGTCGAGGGGAACCATGAGGTGTCCCATTAATTGCCGATTGAGGCAACTGCTCCCGCAAAGGCTCTTAGTGATGTAGAAGCCAAGATATTATTGGGGAGCGCAATGCTTTGTTTTAATGTATTTTCAAGTGTGACTACCAAACTAGATGATATTGTTTCGGTCGTAAGGGGGCGACAAACTACACACAGACATTATAACCCACATCCATGTTCTCTCATTATACCTTTTTGTATTCGTTTTACCAAAATTAATAGAAACATGGATCGGTTTTGGTTTTTAGAATTTAACTTTCGTTAGAAAGATATTTAGTTATGACTGTCCACTGGCGTGCTCTCCGAAGCGTGAGATTACGAGTTCGAAACCAACCCACTGCGATTGTCCTTCAGCAAGACAGTTTAATCCACTATCGCTGCTCTCTACCCATGTGTATAAATGGGGATCCGGTAGGAGTACTGTTGGACGTATATGAACTTGTACTTGTATACCGTTGAGTGCGCCATATTGCTGCCAGAATGCATTGCTCCCAAGGGAGCAGAAGGTGCACGTTACATACGGATAAATTGTGAGTGTACGTGTCCGATGGCCGGGGTAATAATGTAAAGCGCTTAGAGATGATTATCAATCATATTAGGCGCTATATAAATCGCAAACATTATTTATTATTATTATTAACTGCGTACAAGGTCAGTGCAAGGAGTTAGCCAATATCATTGAGCATTTTCGCTCATTACTTGGCCATATAACATCCATTTAACGTGAAATTTTCACAAAACTATACACATGTGATCAACATTTTATCACTTTTTGCACATGTCAACAAAGTTATTACATGTAGATTCCTTTAATCTGTGCTCAGACAGCCATGAAGTGATGGCGGTCTCTGATGTTTACACAAAATGTACATAATAAACGTAGAAATATTTATGCCAAGGTAGAATATTGTTAAACCAGGCATGCTACCAACATGGAAATTCAACAATCAGGAAGATTTTGATATTTGTTATCATAAATCAGGGATATATCTTTCAACAACCTATTTAATGACAATAACATGTCAATACTCAGGGAGATTGGCTGATGGGATGAACTCCGATGCAGTAATCTTGGTCTATTTTCAGGGAGTATCCTGCGAAATCAGGGAGACTTGGCAGCTCTATAATTAAACACGTCTAGGTTAATGGGATAGTTGAGATTCGTTAAAGAGAGTACAGTTTTCGTCAAACTGATTTTTAGCAACCAAAACCTGCACCATTACATTGCAAACTAATATTTATAACTCCACCATGCCCGAAATGAATACAAAATTACAAATGACAAAGTAAAAAGCCTGTTATCATTAAAACAAAAGGAGCCGTTAAAACTCAAGAGAATCACGAAAATACACCGCGCAGGTGGACTTTACCAAAACGGGAGAAGAAGAGGGCACTCTCTAAAAACTAATTGGTATCATCTCTTTTAAATAAAAGATTGTGTATGTAATGTTTTGTTGAAATAGTGATAAGAAAGAAAGGTAATCAACAACTATTTAAAATCCTCTTTTGTAAATTTTTTAAAAGAGGAAGCATTTAAACAAAATAGTAATGGCTGGTTCAAAATTATCGAATAATTGTGAGGCCCCACAATTATTACAAATGGTTATGTTTATGGATATTTCAACCCTATCTGAACTGATTTTGATCAAATAAAGTTTATTCTGTCATTAAAATTGTATGCTCTTTCGAATTTAACACTCAGGTTTTCATTATCTCACAACAAACATTATTTTGTGTAGCGCCCTCTATACCAAAATGCAACTTTCCCTTTAAGAAATTATGATAAATTGTTTGGGGGATGCGAACGTTCGTGCGCTGTGTCCGCATGCGGTCCGCAGAGAACTCGCATACTAGTCGCTCGTGCGCGCGGAAAATGACAACTATACGAAGATCTACAGTCCAGGGGGGTGTTTCACAAAGATCCTAAGTTGAGCTTTACTCTAAGTTGGACTTAAAAAGTATGGAAGGCCTTTGGTTTAACAAATTATTGTAAAAGTCCCTTTTCAAAGACATACAATTTGATTCAAATCATTAATAAGGTGATTTCATGTTCTATACAACATTTATGAAAAGTGTAAAATTCTTGCTTTGTTGCTTTTGAATATGTGTTATTTCAAGGGCTAAAAATGGCTTTCCATACTAGAGTTAAGTTCAACTTAGGATATTTGTGAAACACACCCCAGGCAGATTAGGCTAGTGGAAACACAAATAATAAAGAAAAGGCTTACATGTAATATAGTTTTAAATGGTCATGATAGTCATGAGTTATGTATTTAAAAATATCTATATGATCAATATTTCAAAACATATAATGTTACAAAAACACCATTAAATATAGCATTGGTGTACTTTTATAACATGTATATTAAACGTGGTTATGGGTAGACGTTAATTATATAACAATGATACTTTTTGTCTATAGGACAAAAGTATACTTTGCAAGACAACTTACAATTATGCAATTACGATTAAGCCATAATTCATATCAAAACCATCATAGTTTTCAATAGACATCGTTCACAATACTAACAAAACATTATTATGCAATGTGCATTACGATCCATTTTTTATTGCAGTGCTTATAGTTCCGAAAATGCGCTAAATCCACTTTCCATGAAATTTGAGTTCACAATATCAGCACTATAACTAAGTTAATGTAGAAATCAAAATGTTAAAACAAATTACACAATCGAAATCAACATTTGGAACGTTCCATTTTCAGATTCCCAAAGGCATAAATATGTACAAAGTTGGACAAAGAAACTTGCTTTTCTCCAAATTTGAAAAATGTGGATTTAGTCCCTTTTGGAAATAATCTCTTCAATTAAATAACATTTGAATGGATTAAATTCCCTTTTACCTGATAACTACACAAAGTACTGGATTAAATGGCTATAACAATGAAAATATATATGATTACCTAATTATCGTACTGTTACAATGTAGTACTAGTATTTCCATGATTACAACAAAAATATTTAGATGATGAAATCTTTATGTTTGTACATAGCAGCATATTTAGGTAATAAATGTCTATGTAATAACTACGTATCATATTTCTTATACAATAAGTACAAAATAATTATGTATATACTTCATGATTGTGTATCAAAAGAATAAAATAAATGCGATATTCATAATGATAAAACTATAAAGGAAAATTAATATCACTAATATTTCTAGTAATTGTTTTCACATCCAACCATCATCACTAACCATAGCCATGATAGTTGATTTGCGAACACAGATAACATCTTTCTCGAAATTGAATAAAACAAAAACATACACATAATTATTTCAAACATCTTAATGTTCTTGTGTCTTTGCAAATATCTCTTTCATTCTCATAAAACTACGCATAAATCAATCTAAACTACGTAATATAACCATTGCTGATAAATATGAAAGAAATTACTTACAAAAGAAAGACTGAATGGATGGAACAGCTTATAACAAAAATAATTTTAAAAACTTCGATAAAATCACGCAAACAAAGGCAAATAAAGTATACGGCGTACTAATATAACTTAATTATACACGTTCATCGTACACCAAAGATCAGTATAACTAAACTACAATTGCCATACTTAAAAAACTTTTTGAAACACACTTTTATATCATGATTATGATAAAGCTCGTTAATAGTTGCCCAACAATATTAAGAAAGACAGACAAAATATCCCAGATATAATCATCTTAACAGTCTAATGGTTATTTTTAGCAACAACCAAATGAAAATGAGTTGTAATTGAAACCATGTGAAAGCTAAATAATACTATTGTTATGATTCATTACTACGTCAAACAATAAGCATTTGATAGAAGAAACAATACTCTCCATCAGTGAAAAATAAGTATAATTATTCCGTTGTGCCATCTACATAAAACAATATAAAATGTAGTTGTATACGTACTTCCAATAACAAAAACCCGGATATAGAACATGTTGTATCAAAGTTCGTGTTATACAGTACAGGTATACTTTCGTATATTTTATTTTTAGTTTAATAGGGGATTAAATCAAACGAATATGAGCTGCCTTGTTTCCGTATTTCGAATTATGTGGGTATGAAACAAATTAAATTTAAAACATTCCATGTCAAATGACATGTCCTTTCCACGATTATGATTGACCATCATAATCGTTTTATTAATTAGACAAATTACTAAATAATTTGCGGTATACCTGTGCCACAGTCATTGTACATTTAAAAGCAATTACGCCCACATTTCAACCTCGAAAAAGAGAAAAACAAAACATGTCATGAAGACATTGCAAAATGTTTTATTTGCAAATTACTTTCCTTTGTTGACTTGTTATAATTATACAAATTCTTAGATTTGTTTTTTGTAATAAAAAATCTACTTTGAAATGCTGCACCATTTATTTTCATAGTACTGCAATATCAAATCATATTATTAAAGTACTCTTGGCTGTGTGGACATTAACATATTAATTGGGGGCACAGAATACACATGCGTGTACAAGGCAGATATGTGTGTACAAGGTGGATATCAATTGCTCGCATATTAAGTTCATGTAGACTAGGTCGCTGTTGCAGAAAAGGGATGCAATCGATTGTAAATTAAGTTACACTTAATTGTAAGTCAGATCATGTGCATGACTAAATGCGCACATCTGATTGGTTGAAAAGCGCACATTGGTTGAAAAGCAATTAATTGTAACTTACAATCGATTGTATCTCTTTCTGCAATGGGGCCCTGGACAAATGAAACAATTTCTCTGAGACTCGGGATTAGACATTGTACATGTGGACGCAGGGATATCGACTAATACAAACCAACAAATCCCCTTGTAGTGTGTATTTATCTTTTTGGCTACATTAACCTCGGTGAAAAACCGCGTCAGGAAGTGAAGGCAAAGTGGTTTTCCAATTTCCTTTTGTACGTGAAAGTGCCATTCAGTGGCGTAGTTCCATGGGGAGGGGGGGGGGGGGGGGGGGGGAGAAAAAAGCCAACCCCCCTTTGGCAAAAAATGATACAAAAAAAAAAACAACATCAAACACATTTCCCTTCCTTCCACTGCTGGAAAGGAAGGATGACCTTTTGTTCAAAATGTTTATGATTTAATAATTGTAATACTAACAAGAAATGATGCATGAGACAAGACATGCATCATGCGGCAGATTTTGTTAGTAAAAAAAAGGGGGGGCACAATCCAATGGAATATCTGCACAGGCTGTCCCCTAACAAATAAATGCCCCACCCCCCCCCCCCCCCCCCAAAAAAAAGGGACAAACAAAAGTTACGGCTACGCCATTGTGGATAACATTTCAAATCGTGCATATCATAATAACGTTGAAAGTGTTTATGATATAATCTCTATTTCCTTGTGTTAAACAAACAATTATTCATGACGCATGCAAGCACCACGTTTCCTCTACAAAAAGGACACCTATCAGTGATATTTATACTACAAAAAAGGAGGTCAATACTAAAGACAGAAATGGATGACACATATTCATTTTTTTTTTTCGGCAGAGGCTACACCCCCCCCCCCCCCCACCACACCTTACAAAAGTTGCCTCTTTGTGGCGACCCATGCCTTCCCCCTCCTTAGTATGGTGTACATTGTTACGCCAGTGAATCACATTCTAAACCTTACAAATTATTTCAAACATATAGGGAAACTAACCAGCAATATAATTATAATACAAATGAAGAATAAGCGACGAAAATAGTGTTTCTCCGGGATTCGAACCGAGACCTACGGGTTGCTAGACCAATGCTGGTAAATGACTGCAGAAATAGTTGGATAGTTTGTAGAATTATCTAGATTTATTAGTACAAGTCATGTAGATTGAATCATTTGTAAGTGAATGCATTGTAGAAAAAAAAAAAAACTAAATTGAACATAATTGGTATTTATCTCGTTGTTGTGTTTGTTTGTTGTTTGTTCAGTGCTTTTATTTCTGTGAGGGGGGGGGGGGGTAAGCAAGTGCCCCATGCCCCGCTCATTTCACCCTTAGTCACACCATTATGGCTAACACATGACAATTTACACATTTTCTCTTTAACCTACATATTCATTTGTTTTATCTTTGCATGGTTTCTTTTCAATTTCCTTGTTTAAAACGTGATTAATTTCGGATGCGGAACTGGGTCGCTACTATTCAACGGTTGTCTCAAAAAAAAAGCAAGGATTGGATGCTGGTATCATGCACAATGGCACACCACATTTCAAGTTAACCTTCAAATAAAGTATTACTTTCCCTGTTACGTGGAATTTTTGGTAGGATTTGGTACAACTTGCATGATGATGAATTAAAACAATTCAGTTGACCTTTCAAATTAGTAATATTTTAGACAATTCACTGGAAATGTTTCAAGATGTGTCAACGTTTTTTCAAGGAAGATAGACAGGATCTTGCGTCAGTACCATGCACATTGGCACACCACATATCAATTCACCTTCAAATTAAGTTTTAATTTCCCCGTTACGTAGAATTTTCAATAGGATTTGCTACACCTTATGTGATGATGAAAAAGAAATGTGAACCTATTAGTCATCTATTTGAAACAATAGAATTTCACTGAAATGGTTATAGACACAAATCAAGACATGTTTTTTCTTTATCTTTCAACAACTTTGGTCAATACCACGTAACAGTAAATCAAATATCTAACAGTGTTTCTATGGAGATTGCATGTTATTTACAAAATCAAATAGTACTGAAGGAGTTAGACCGAATAATCAGTCTCTCTCTTCCGTTTGTTGTTTCCACCCACCACTCATACAAATATATGGGGGTGGGATAGTATGACGTCATAATATTAAAGGAAAACCCCATAGAGTGGTGAAGTGTGATGTCATAAATGATGTCATAAACATTTTTTTTAGAATTTTCAAATTTGGACATCATTTTCAGAAAGGGCATAACAAATAATGTCCAAATACCGAAAAACAAAGGAATATGTTACGTATTGGCCGAGATATGCCCATCCGAATGATTTTTTTGGTCAAAAGGCAATCAGTGTTATAGTGCACTGGTTCCTAAATTTAGGAACCAGTGCACTATAACACTGATTGCCCATTGAAGTAAAATTCATTCGGATGGGCATATCTCAGCCAATACGTAACCTATTCCTTTGATTTTCGGTATTTGGACATTATTTGTTATGCTCTTTCTAAAAAATGAAGTCCAAATTTAAAAATTTGAGAAAAAAAATGTTTATGACATCACTTATGACATCACACTTCACCACTCTATGGGGGTGGGATAGTATGACGTCATAATATTAAAGGAAAACCCCATAACGAGTTGGATTTTGCCGACTATGAAGGCGCTAGTAAATGGTGTACCAGCAATTATAATACTTACCCATACTTTGTTTAATTGAAACAAAACAACACTTAAATGTTGAAGTATCGGTTTCCATGGTGGTGTATATAATACGTGTGGTTTACGGGTACACCATGTGAGATGGGTGGATTGGTAAGCCCTGAAAAGGACTATGTTAGTCCTAGAAAGGACTGTTGGGATAGTCCTGAAAAAAGACTGTTGGTATTCTTTCTAGGAGAGTCCTAAAAAGGACAGTTGGTAGTCCTAGAAAGGACTGTTGTTAGTCCTAGAAAGGACTGTTGGTAGTCCTATAAAGGACTGTTGGGATAGTCCTGAAAAAAGACTGTTGGTATTCTTTCTAGGAGAGTCCTAAAAAGGACAATTGGTAGTCCTAGAAAGGACTGTTGTTAGTCCTAGAAAGGACTGTTGGGATAGTCCTGAAAAGGACTGTTCTTTTCAGAACTACACCAACAGTCCTTTCTAGGACTAACATAGTCCTTTTCAGGGCTTACCAATCCACCCATCTCACATGGTGTACCCGTAAACCACACGTATTAAAACAACAGTTTCATAGGAAACCAGTCAAAAATGGGAAGTATTTGCATGCATCCCCAATAAAATGTGAAATAGTTCATAACTTGTCTGTAAATGAAAAGAGTTGAACAAAAAATAATGGCATGAAAATTACTATTTCACCAATCAAATGTGCAAAATCGCTTAATTGTGGCACATGTAGACACCACATAAAAAGAAGCAACACAAAGTGATCAAAGCATGTAGGCATATAAAGTATGTAGTAGGGCCAAAACGGGTGTACAGTCTTGAATGTTAGTTCGATCTCAGTGGTGCAGTCATATTTTTGTATGGAACTTTTGCCTTATGGGGGCATGGAGGCATGTGTCCCCACCCAAATAATTTGACACAAACAATAGTAAACATAGGCGGGAAAGTTTTGAATAAATAGAAAAATACACAAGGTGTGCCCCCCTTCCCCCCCCCCCCCAATCAGTCCATCCATGCTACGCCACTAAATCACTAAATCACTGTTTACCAAACAGTATTAATCAATGTGTTGGTCCAACAAAGGTAAATACCAGTTACATTATACCTGCTTTCTGGAACTCTCCCAAAGTTGCTATTTTAGCTTCAACATAATCGATTTGTTCTTTATGGACTTTGTAGCTGAGCTGTGATTATAATTATGTACATGTACTTTGTTCAAGTATTCTAAAAGAGGAAGTTGAAACTAAAAAAATATGTATGTATTAGACATCCTGGTTTAATAACAAAGTGCTGGTAATACATAGTACATATTATTTCAAATGAGTTGATGCAGGATTTAGTATCCATCCAATTTAGCCCAGGAAGAGTAATAAATGCCCATAATGATCGAGCCCTCTCAATATGAGTTTTAATGTTATTACCAAAGTGCACTTTCAATCGCCATACATTCTAACTTAACTTTTGTATACTGCGATAAGTACTGTAAGAATGAGTTGTGGAAAATGATCTACTCACAACTATCCATTATGCTTGGTACAGATAGATCAATTTTTAATGAAACACTAATTGAGTTACAAAACTGACATAATATATTATCCACATTAATTTAGTTTTGTACACTATAATTATGACTGCAATTACCTGTTCCCTGATAGATTGTGCCATGTATTATATGTGACCGGCTATAGCAGAACCCGGCACTTGTCGGTAATTCATGTTTTGAAGTCTTGAAGATGATTGTAAAATGAAAACAATCGTATCTTCGCCAATTATTTAACAATTACAACGTAGTTAGAACAAAGCATCAAATGAAAGCTTGTGATGCGGCCTTTTGTAATGGTATAGAAAAATACATTTTGATTTTTACCGATAAGTGCCGGGTTTTGCTATAGCCGGTCACATATAATTGTTCTAATTGAGTTGGTACAGGTACCATGCAGGTTCCAGAGGCAATGGGTTAGATTATACATAACTGTCATATAGTCATGTGATGAATTACTCGCTGAACAGAACAGTCTACTCATAAAACTAATGACATAATGATCCATTTTACCGAAATCAGATTGTCTTAAGCCATACAGGACTGATTGATTTTGCTATAACATGTATTCTCCATAGACCCTAGCCTGAGTATTTAGGGGACCAGTCCATTGGTAAACCATTCAGTACTGGGGGTGTTTCAGTTTCACAAAGATCCTCAAGTTGAACTTAACTCCAAATTACACTTTAAGATTATGGATTATGGAAAGCCGTTAGTTTCTTTGAATTTTGTTAGTAAAAGTCCTTTTTAGAGGCATAAAATGTTGATTAAAATCATTAATATTTTGTATCATCAAGGAGATTTCATGTTCTTTATGAAAAGTCTAGAATACTTGCTTTTTCGCTTTTGAATATATTGTATTCCAAGGCTACATAATTATGGCTTCCCATAATAGTTAGGTCCAACTTAGAGTTAAAGGGATAGTTGAGTATTGGTCAAACTTAACTTTAGTAACCAAAATCTGCACCATTATGGTACAAAATAATAGTTATAACTTCACCATGCTCGAAAAGTATACACAATTACAAATGACTAAATAAAACCCCTGTTATCATTCAAAACGAGCCGTTACAACTCAAGAGGGCGCTCTCTAAAAAAATAATTGGTTTTAACCATTTTTCATACAAAATTGTGCATTTAATGTTTTGTTAAAATAATGATTCAATAGAGATATCATCAACAACTTTTTAAAAACCTATTCAGATTTTGTCAAAGTAGTCTTTAAGCATTTTAATTTTTTTCTTCTAAAAAGTCAAAATATCCCCTGGTGAAGAATTGTTGAATAAAAATATGTTTATGGATATATTTCAGGCGTTTCTGAACCGATTTTGCTCAAATAAAGTTTATTCTGTCATTAAAATTGTATGTTCTTTCAAATTGGACAGTCAGTTTTTCATTATCTCCCCCCTAGTGCCCCCCTATACCAACACTCAACTATCCCTTTAGGTTCAACTTACAATCTTTGTGAAACACCCCTGGTCCTGAAAAAATGTACTTGGGTCGGGGTGTATGGAAAATGTATGTTATACCAAATGACAAATGTGACCTTACACCACAAAACGACCAATAAGTCGGGAAAACTGATTTTGCTGCTTTTCATAAAACATTAACATAGAAGTCATTACCTTTAAAATGGTATATCATTCGTCATATTTGGACTAAGCAAACCCTCTCAAAATGAACACCAAAAATTTGGAATATGGCTGAATTATTTTTTAAAATAAGGGAGAAATGGGCCATTTAAAAGATCATTTTCCATTAAAGCGCTGTAATAAGATCACATTTATTGGATGAAAAAATAATATTTAAACATGATTTCCGATGCTCAAAATGTTACAGAAGCTAGATTAAGACATGCTTATCCAGGAAATACAAAAATCCTAAATCTCAAATTTTGAAGAAAATTTGACTATTTTAGCTAATAAAAGAGAAACTACCACAGCGACATAACGGTCGTTTTGTGGTGTAAGGTCACAAATTGTCTTCAATCAGTTCAGTTGAGCACTGAAACAGGCAGACAAATGTTCTGAGATTACATGATTGATTTGATAAAGAAACTACATACATGAAACTTGCCGTGAATTGTTATTTAGTTTAAATGCAAATTTGAATTAGTTCAGAACTTCGCTTAAAAAAAAGAAAACATTTGTAAAGGAGTGTTCATTGTTACCAGAAGAAATAGCAGCAATTTCCATACAATCTCATATAATTTATCTCTAGAGCATATTAGCTCTGTAAAAAAAAGTTTTCTTTAAAATACCAAAAAAGTTCATTACAGTCACTATACTTTACACATGTATATCTACATAATGAAAATTAATATACAAGTAGTACTGTTTATTATGCATATATTCATAGAAATCTGTTTATAAAAATGAGTACTGCATTTTAAGAAAGTATAAATGTAGCTACATTACTATTCAAGTACAAATTTCAGAGCTTAAACAAAAAACAACGATTGCAAAAAAAGTTCAATCAATGTTCAAGAAAACTTTGTATAAAAATATTCAATCAATTTCAAAATGGTTTTCAGGCACATGTACTGTATCAAAAATAGTACAGCTAAAAAAGAACAAGTATAAAGGAAATGTTCTTACATTACACATTCAAGTACTTCATAACCATGTATGAAAACAAGATTATGTACCGTACTTCAAAACAAAATCAGTGTTTATGTTTAGAAAATTTATGATCATTTCATACAAAGCAGTGGGCAGGAGGCGATACAAAAATCTGACATCATTTACAGTGTTCCTCCCTTTCTATGAAATTTCTCCACATCATTGAGAAAAATCTTACAATGGTAATTTTATTGGTGTATGAGTGAAGTTTGATAGCACTTTTTTATATCATGAGGTTGATGGGTCATTTTAAAGGACAATGAAACCCAAGCAAACTGTTGTTTTCATAGACCTTGAATAAAGACATAAGGAGGAATAATCTTTGAAACATAGAGCATAATCGGGCAAGAAACAAGAAAACTATGGCTCTCTTAAGACATATATTTATTTCCATGGGGGACTCAAATTGGCAATGCACTTTGATAAAAGTTTGTGGATAAATCCATGAATGTTTTGTACACAAACTTTCCCCTTTTTCAGCTCTCTTCACAGTCACACTTTTCCATTCTCAAAACTCATTATTGTTTGTAAATGTATTCTACAAAACATATCTTGAACACAAATGATGGGTAATCATATATTTTGAGAAAATTGAAGAAACAAAACTGAAATTTTGTGAACGAAACCTGAGGGAGTTGTCCACAACTTTGCGAGAGTGAGTTGCCAATTTCAGTTGCTCATATAAATAAATGGCCATTTCCAAAGAGCCATAGTTATTTTCTTGACCAATTGTGCTCAAACTTTCAGAGACTATTCACCCTTGATAAGATTCATCGGATTGTGAAATTGGTACTTCAAAAAATGTTATTTTCACGCAATTATCTTACTTGTTTTAGCTTGACGTTTTAAACATTTTCGATGTCAGAATATCAGAATATAGAGTCTACTGATGAAGGACATCGAAGATGTTTAAAACGTCAAGCTAAAAAAAGTTGATTGTGTGAAAATCAAATTTTTGGAAGTACTATTCATCCTATTCAGTGTCTTATACAATGTAGTGCAAACAAGGATTTGTCGAGGTTTCATTGTCCTTTAATAGTGGGAAATAAATGTATACACATTTATAAACTGCTATCATCAATAATCTTCATCATGCACCTCGGCTAATGCCAACTGAAAGTAATAATGCTCTGAGCGCTTTGAGACTAACTGTAATAAAGCGCTACATAACAATGGACAATTATAATTATTATCTACATGGCACTTGCATACATTTAGTACATATACATGGACCTTATGTACATGAAATAGCTCTGACACTTTTACTAAAATAGCATGAGTAAGAGTTGTTTAAAGAAACAAGACCATCATTTCATGAAAATGCTTGTTTTTGAAAATGCGCACAGTTATAAAATTGCGAACAAAAATATACATATATTTTCAACACTCTCTAGTAGCAAATATAGTCTCTTATTAAAAGTATGTACATGGCTTTCACATTTCAACAGCACTAAGACAAACAAATCAACTGACACTGATAGTTATACAATACAAATCAATTTCTTTTAAAGAGTACAAGCATGAATATTCTGTCTGTTTTTGTTGTCTTCTTTTAAACAGGGTCTGTGTAATGTGTAAAAGTATAACAGTCCTATATAGAAAGGGACAAAAACAAATGTATAAAGACAAAAAATAACACAAAACAGATAATATCATACCACATGATATCAGCTGCAATGACAATTATTGCATTAAAGTTTGTTGGAATCTAGTCACCTCACGGTCTTGTAAACTACAAGGATAGAGGCTGCCAGGGGTTAGTCATTGTTAGTCTTTGCATCGCGACAGAAGCGGAAGACGACGGTAGAAATTGGCCTGTAATATACCCCCGTCTCCATTACGCACCGCTTTCGCTATATCGGACGGGGACGTCCACGGCTAGAGTGCAGCGACGCGTGGATGAGGGGTCACATGTGCACGCAAATGTGGTGAGTCAATGGCTACCACCGTGCGAAGGGAACGAACGTTAAGTTGGTCCACAACCGTTGTGTTAGCGAGGAAGACAACGTTACCTCGAGGTACGCGCATGCGCAGATCGAGTTCCTCGTTTGATTGAACGTACATTTCCGCTTTCGTCGCGATGCGAAAGCTGCTTATAATGTGTGTAGCAATGCGGTTCCCAGTTGACTGTACTTCTATATACCTCTACAAAAGAAAGGTTCCATAATATTGTTTTTCTCTGCAGGGGATCCCCCGCTGACCACTATAGTATAGGCAAGTTGGTTGCTATAAACAGGTAGCCCTTCAAAGACAGGTTTGACTGAGTAAGTGTAGCAAAGCGATGAAATGTAGGGTTTGTAGGTTCAACAATGTAAATATGGCCAATATGGCTAATGAATATGGCCAATTCCCCCCAATTATGTGTGCATTAAAACAGAAAATCTGAATTATAAATCTTCAGAAAAAAAAGCATTTGGAGACTTTATTGAGGTGTGGCAAGGGGCAGTCAATTGTTGACTTTGCATCAGTTGTTGACAAGGTTCTTCTTTGTGGAACTGAAAGGTCTTTTTGTATACCCTCTAAGCAGTTCCTCTGGTGGGGTGATTTTAGTTGTTCAGTTTACAAATGAGATCATGAAATGGGGTACTTTGTGGAACTAAACGGTCCTTTTGTATACCCACTGGGCATCTCTTCCGGTGGGGCTATCTTATCCTTTAAAGTGTTAGGAAGGTTCTGGTAGATTGCTTCCCCAGTGTCAAACCCTTCAGACTGGACCTCTGCAAGGTTTGGCAAGGTCGAGGAACTGGACGACACTGGCAAACCGGGAGGCGCTCGCGTAGAAGACGGAAGAGTGTTGGACTGAACAATATTTCCATAGTCTTGTCCAAAGTCGGACTGAACAGGTGGCAAGGAACTTGGAGTGGAGGGTAAAGCAGGAGGCACACGCGCAGATGATTGGAAGGTGCTTGATGGGACGATGTTGGTGTAATCCTGGCCGAAGTCTTCATTGCTGGGCGGCGACCGCGGGGAAAGGGCCGACGGCTTCTTTGCCGGTTTGGGCTTTGGCTTTTTGGTTGTCATTGGTCCTTTTGGCGCTAGTTGAGGTCTAGGAGACGGGTCTCTTTGGGTCCTACCAAAGTCCTGCACCGGAGGAACAGGCAGTCGTGGACGATCACCGATGCTCTGTCTCTTGGAGTCCTGTGTAACGGGGATTTCATAGTCATCATCATAATCACCCCCCTGATCCTCTGCATCATCCAAGTCTTCATAATGGCCACCAAAGTCTCCTCCTTCTCCCGGAATCATTACCTCATAATTTTCCCCAAAGTCTTCAGGAGGGGCCCTATCATGTCGCTGAGGCGGCCTCAGGGGAGGTCTCCTAGGCGATGCATCCATCCTGGGAGACGGTTCTTTTCCCGGAGACATCACTTCATACAACTCACCTGAATCCTCAGTGTCGACACCTTTAACGGGGGATGTTGTCGGGAAAAAGAAAACAGCCGGGACAGGTTCAGGTGCAGCTGCAACTTCGTCTCGGACTCTCTCGTGTGGATCCACAAAGCGATCTGCAAGTAAATAGTGATGAAGGAGAAGAGGAAGTGGAACCTCATTATACAGAACTCTGTTATACAAAGTATTGCAACCTTCTTTATAACAAGAGCTAATTTTGCTGGTCTCAATCCTTGACATTTATTGTTTAACCCTGATATAATGAGATACGATATTATGACAAGCTAATTGTCATAGTCCCAAGGACCTTCATAATAAGAGGTTTCACTTGAGCACTTTCGCGTGCAGTTAACCCCTTTACTTCGAGATTCTGAAATCCCCATAGACTTTGTACATAGCCCACTCGGTTCCCGTAAGCAACGGGTTAATAAAAAACAGACTTGATGGAGGTTTTTCTGGAATAGCGCATACAATTAATTCATCATCTATAGGAATTATGTAGTTTATTGAAAAACAGACTGGACTGAGGTTTTTACTAGATTATCACTTGAAATTATAGGGATAGTTGAGTTTGGTAAACACTTTTGGTCAAACTGAATTTTAGTAACCAAAACCTTGCACCATTACATTACAAACTAATAGTTATAACTCCACTATGTTTGAAAGGTACACAAGAAATACATATGACTATAAAGTAAAAAGCCTGTTATTTAAAAAAAAATAGAGCAGTTAAAACTCAAGAGGGCGTGCTTAAAAACTCATTGGTTTGAAATATTTTTAGTACAAAATTGTGCATGTGTTTTTTAAAATTTGTTATACTGATTAAATAGAGAGATTATCAACAAATATTTAAAAAACATGTTTTGTAAATTTTTGAAAAGTGTAAGCATTTTTTTTTTTTTCAACGGCTGGCTCAAAATTATTGAATTATTGTGGGGCCCCACAATAATTACAAATCGTTATACTTATGGATATTTCAGCCATCTCTGAACCAATTTTGATAAAATAAAGTTTATTATTTCATTAAAATTGTATGCTCTTTCAAATGTGACACTCAGTTTTTCATTATCTCACAAAATAAAATAAGTGTTGTGTAGCGTCCTCTATACCAAAACTCAAATATCCCTTTAAAACATCTTTTAATAAAAAAAACTTCTTACTCAGAGCCCATTATCTAAATTATCATTTTAAAATCAAACACAAAAAGGAATTATGTATTATAGTTTATATAACAAAATTAAAAAAAATTTAAACAGACTGAAAAGAGGTACAGAGATATTTCAGGAGTACCACTTCAAGGCAATTCAGACCGGTATATCAGACGCGAATCCATATTGCGCACTTTTACGCATGGTACGTAATCCCCCTTTACTCATTTATAACAAGGCAGGTTGTTGGGATAGCAAACTGTCCCAGTTTACGAATGACCGAGTCGCGTTCGGAATGTTTATTTACCAAGGAGTTACTCCTTGTCAGAGATTTTTACAAGCAAAATTATTACGCAATACGCTCGACCGCACTCGTCTTCAAAGTGCTGCTACGATTTTATCAGTGCTGTATTGCCTCAGGGGATAGCTCGAGTGGTTCGACAGTTTATCGCTTGGTACTTAATAGCTACCAGCTGCGTGCTGCATGCAATTTCATAAGAAGGCCCGTGTTCAGATATTTTGAAGCACTGCTCTTCGATCGATCCACCACACATCATGAGTTTACCTCGGGAGATTACGATGGAGTGCGAGTTGGATTTTGCTGACTACCCATTTTAACCCACGCATATATATATGGCTTTAAAATTAACCCATGGTCCCGAAAATACTCAGTTTTAGGTCTATGAAGAATGCATACTGTCTTAACCCGTTCACTTGGAGATTCTGACATTCCCATAGACTTTATACATAGACCACCCGGTTCCCGTAAGCAACAGGTCAAATGGGTTAACAAAAGTTCAAAGATGATTCTTACTTGGAGCTGGACTTGGGTTCTTCTTAGGCTTCTTCTTCGGTTCCGGTTTTGGCTTGACGGGGGACGGCGGCTGGGCAAGCAGACCCCCGAGGGCGGCCTTGAAATCAGTACCAGCGGGAGCAGAAGTATTTAGGGGCATGGACGCCCCCTTCGGCGGAACAAATGGAGGAGATCGCACAGTGGCATCCCTTCCAGTGGACGAAGTCGGATGCGGAAAAGCAACGCTCCCTCCGCTGAAGGGGATCGGGTGTTGCGGACGTTCGTCGATTGTCGGTTGTCTCCAGTCGACCTCTGGCTCGAAGGCGGAATTCACTTGGGCACCTGGCGGAAGTCGCCCCGACGGCTGGACATGAAGATGCTGTGATTGGTGGAACTGGGTATTCTCATAGATATCGCCGCTGTCATTGCCCGCAGCTGGTGAGGGATGTACTTCAGGTAAGTCAGGTTTCAGGTAGTCGTCCGCATAGTCGCCGTCGTCGTCATCATCATTCGCATCACCAATACCAGTGGGTCCTGGATAGTTTGCAACGTTTCTGATTCCACCTGGATGATTCCCAGTTTCGAGGTTGATCTGTTTGAATAAAGAAGTTTGAGGAATGCAGAAAAACACAACAATTAATATCAATGGCATATAAAATCGGGTCGAGGGGTCCACAATCTACAAGCATTGCTTTTCAGTGGATCCCTCCATTTCCAAATATATCATTTATTGTATATATATGATTCTAGTTTTCATTGTACATCTGTTTAATTTTACACAATGTAAACTTTGTTTTGTTTTGTACAATGCTATGTATTTTTGTTGGAAATTAAATAAACTAATAAAAGTCATTTGATGAAAGGACAAACAATAGCATAACAAAGTAATGCATGTACATAGTTCAATAAACAATTAAACTCATCTTGTAAAATGCTATGAGACGATTATCAACTACATTAGGTGCGATCATTAATATCATTTGTCATACTCGACTCATGAGAAAAAGATACTTCAATGCTAAGATTGCAAAAACAACTTTCTTTATTTTGAAATAGATACTTTGACTGGAATTTCAAGCGACCCTTTGTCCTGATGCTTATGGGCAAAACAAAGGGGATCGATTGGTTAATGTGAGGATATAATAATATATCCGGTGGCAAATGACAACCATCAATGGGCTAGTGAAATTTCACAGAAAACGGTTTAACTGGTTACTGGTAATCTTTTCTTTTTTTTTAACCCGGATTAAAGTGGTGCCACTGATGTGAATTCAGGCCAATGAAATCAGAATCACAATCTCCAGATAGTCTTCATAGGAATTGCCGTTACATTCTGTCTGCAGCCAGGATGTATTGAATTCAAATTTTGGTTTAAAGGCATGCCTGTAAAGTGTAAAATTCTGCCGTAAGAGACATTTGAGACTTCAATCCTACATCAATATCATTGTAAAATACAATTGAAAGATTTGTGAAAGTTTGAAAGAAAACGAACACTGTTTACCTAGTGAAAAAAGCGAATATTGAGTTCATATTTTATCACCGAATACTGATGGCCTATCGTACATTTGTAGCAGGAATATTCATCCGTTGATGATACAGTCAAACCTGTCTATAGTGGCCACCCAAGGGAGTCAAGAATAGTGGCCACTGTAGACAGGTGGCCACTATAGACAGGTGAAATACCACTATTTTTCCATGCAGGGGATAACTTTTGATGGCCACTATAGACAGGTTGGCTGCTATAGACAGGTGACCGCTAAGACAGGTTTGACTGTATCCGCACCCGTGCATGTTTACAGACGGTGAAGAATTCATGGAATTTGCGCTCACTCGGCTCAAAGTTCAATCGAGGGAATGTTTCACATGCTAGCTCGCTGGCCGGACGTATTCAGCTAGGACAATTGTACTTTTTTTGAAAAACGTTGGCAACGCTTTTCAAATAATGATTTTCAAATACTAAAGGGACATTTGAAAAAATCTAACCCTATTTTATTCTTCTCTTACCATAAGCTAAACAACACGGCAGAAGAGAAACGAGGAAGCTCCAAGTTTTTTTCGTGGAGTTAGACACTTTACAGGCATGCCTTTAATGTACTCTCTCTCTCGTCTGGCGCACAATAATACAAACTAGAGCACACTTTTAATCAATTCCATTTGAGATTCTGAAATCTTCATAGATCTTTGTACATAGCTTAGCACGTTCCCCATTAGCAACAAGTTAAAATACCCCAATATCTACATGAATCCACATTTATTCAAAATGATTATGTAATTTTACAGAGACACAAATATAACTTTAAATAAAATTAACATACCTCATCTTGTCCCGGGATGAAACTGCTTCTTACTCCATCCTTTGACTGCATGGATAATAAGCAAACAAACAATTAAACAATACCAAATAAGATAATTTGCAGATAATTGATCAGTTATATGTTTGTTTGGTATTTTTGTATTACTTTATTTATATTCTTGAAGATATGTTTTGGTTTCTCAGCTCCATTCAGGTCCACCAACATGATCATGTGTCTGCTTTACAAGAAAGTCTTCCAATTGTTTTAATAAACATGATTACTTACTAACCCCTTCCCTTCGAGTTTCTGAAATCTACATAGACTTTGTACACAACCCACCCGGTTCCCGTAGTCATGGGGTTAAGAGCTAACCAAATGTAACTTCAATGCAGGATATCTATGATCATCTTCATGAATGGAAACCTCTGTATTGTTTCCTCTGACCCTAGCAGCATTCCCGTTTGGAAATTAAAATTTCATTCAAAATGGTTGTATTGACTCGAAGACTTCACCCCCGGGGGGGGGGGGGGGTCACTCCCACCATGACTGGCTACGCACCCGCGTAAAAAAAAGCGTTGAAAGGGTATCATTTTCAGCTACAGTATACAGCGTCGTTGACGTTTTCCTTAAAAAAGGGGGTGGTTTTCAGCACTCATTAATAAAAAGCCAGAAAAAGGGTATCTTTTTCAGTTGCACAAGTTTTCAGCTATACAGCGTCGTCGACGTTTTCCTTAAAAGGGGTTGGTTTTCAGCACTCACTAGAAAAAACACATATAAAGGGTACTTTTTGTAGGTGCACAAGTTTTCGATGTTAGGGTCCATTTCCGAGGTTGATGGACACGGGTTGGTAGCACTTTTGTAGGAGAGTGACCCCCCCCCCCCCCCCCCCCCCCCCCCCCCCCCCCCCCCCCCCCCCCCCCCCCCCCGGGCTTCACCCATTCCCTAAAAGATTCTGAAATCTCCATAGACTTTTTAAATAGCCCACCAGGTTCCCGTAGGCAATGGGTTTTAAAAGTCTTCTTGAATAAATGTTGATCAGCAATCAAGAGAAAGAAAGAGAGATTTGTAGGACTTTAATATTAGCAAAAAGCCAAATATAGTTTAGGATTGTGTTACATAGTGCATTAAATGTTGCTAAAGAAGAAAGAATACATTTGGCAGATAAGAACAACTTTGACAAGTGCTAAAGACTAGAGTCACCCAAATAATTATGCTTGAACATTCAATTTCACAAGTGCAACAACACAGAAAAGAAATTAACATTTGAAGTTCTTATATTATGAAAAATAGAGTGGAATCACAATGCGTTGTTGCAAAATACTCAAGATTTACTACTATTTGCTGTTAAAGGCTGCTAAATGAGGTTGAGTACTGTATATATAAGTGAAATGAGTCCAGGAAGGAGGAAGTTCAGAGATACTATAGAGCTTATAGAGCTTATAGAGCTTATACCAAGTGTGGAGATACACATTATTTGTTTGGGGGGCACATTATATTTCCCCTTTGTGTGTGTTTTTTATGCTAAATTATTGAGAGTACATACCCCCCACCCCCCCCCCCCCCCCTCGGGCGCTACACCACTGCAAAGTACTATTCACAGCTTGGCAAATTATGCATTTTTAGTTTATGATCAAAGTCTTCCATTAACAGATTGATTCAAGCCACATTCATGCATGCATGAAGATCTAATTATTATGTCAATAATGGCTCGTTTAAAGCTCAATATAAGTACATAATGGAGAGAAAGGCAGTAAAGACTACTTCCACACAGAAAATGTATTCTAATGTTTACCCTGAAATGTACTTTAACACATTCCCTTCGAGTTTGTGCAATCCCCATAGACTTTGTACACAACCCACCCAGTTCCCGTAGTCAAGGGGTTAACTCATTCATGACCGGTTTAAAAATATATTTGTTTTAAAGTCTATACACCATTAAAAAATCAAACCCGTAGTTAACTGGTTATAAAGTGATCAATTTACTTCATAAGGTTTTTTTTTCCAAAATGAAAGTGATATTTCAGAACTGTTAGATTCTTTTGAATGATGTGTGATAGCTTGGAAAAATAACATTGTTTACCTAAGTTTAGCAAAGAGTAACAAATTGAGTATGACTATCATTATGTAATCAAAGTGCATGCCTGGAACGCTTTTCATTCAAATATGGATATCTCTATATATAATAAGGGGAAAATTTGACAAATCAACACCATTTCATTTTTTTGTTAGAATAAGCCAAATAACAAGGTACAAGAGATAAACATTAAAGCCCCCAACCCACCCCCCCCCCCCCCCCCGAAAAAAAAACACACCCAAAACAGTAGAACTACAATACAAAGTCCATACACCATACACGTTACAGGATACATACAGAACATATAGAACACAATAACACATGTATGCAATTGTAGTAGAAAAATCTAGAATGTAAAGCACAAACAGGTTATATTGAATAAATATGATATCTGATATACATGTAGAACGCAACACATACGAATTGCAAATCATACCACTTCTGTGATGTCGTCTTTTTCCTGAAATAAATTAAAGAAAACGAAAGGAGAAAAAATATAATTCATTAAAACTGAAGTTTCATGTAGCAGCAGTGTGTTGTCAGATGTCGATCATGATGTAAGCCGATATCCTGGTTAAATAGCAATTAAACGAAACAAACAGACAGAAATGGACTCACATTTCCTGCTTTTGTCTGCAAGTGAATATAACAGGAAAACAAGAAAAATAATTCCCTGTAGTTAGTAGTACTAGTAGTTAGTTTGTTTCCCACAGATGTTTTGGGCAGCGTGCTGTCTCTCAAATAAAATTTAAACAAAGTAAATTTGATTTGATTTTATTATCATTGAGAGACAGTTGGTTTTGCCAAAGAAATTGAAGCTAAGACCTTCTGATACAGGTTGTCTGTTGCCTACTGCAGTTTTGTGAAGCACGGTCTCGCAAAAAAAAAAAATTCAGCAAAGACAATTTGACTTAATATTATTATATTTGCGAGAGGGTTGGTTTTGCAGAGGAATTGAACCTTAGACCTCCTGATACATGCGCTGATAAGGTCTTATGACGGAGGTACTAATAACGATTTTTTATTTGTTTGGGGCCACCAGATTTGATTGAACCTTAGACCTCCTGATACATGAGCTATAACCACCGAGCTTGCTAAAGCTCTTACGATGGACCTGTACTAATAATGTTTGCCTTTGTTCGGAGCCGAACAGATTCAGTTTTCTAGCTTTGAATTATTCCTTCAAATGTTTCAATAACTTACCACTGGAGCTGGCGGCCCTCTGTTGCGACACTTTTTGCAGCAAATCACGATAAGGATGACGACGATGACGAGGAAGACCACGCCTCCGACCGCTATGCCGATTATGGCCCCCTGACCCAGCAGGGAGTCTTTATTATCTGTAATCCTTGTTGTACTCAACTCAGTTGTAGTTGTGAGCTTGGTGGTGGTGGGAACTGTTGTTGCCATAGTCGTTGAGTCGTTGGCATCTGTAGGATTGAGTGTTGTTGTCCCAGGTGCGAGTGTTGTGACCTGGCCTCCAACCTTCAAGTACATCAAAAAAAGAGAGAAATTACAATCGGCTCTAATAGTTTCAATATATACAGTATTGGAAGTTTATGTAGTTTGCACTTGTGAACAAATATGGCTCTGTGGGCTCGGGGTGGTGTAAATCGATGTTGTTGTTGTTTTGTTTGATGTTGTTGTTTTGTTTGATGTGGCTTGTTGGGTAGTGTAGAAGTGGGTATTGCCTCCATCATACAATACATACAGAAAAAGGGAGAATATATTTACAAATGGAATTAACCCATTCCCTACGAGTTTCTGAAATCTCCATAGACTTTGTACACAACCCACTTCGTTCCCGTAGTCAAGGGGTTAAAAGAATATAAAAAGTGTTGTAGAACTGAGCAAATGGCTACATGTAGGTGGGCTTTATGGGCTTGGTGGTGATGGGAATCATTGTTGTTGTTTTGTTGGATATTATATGCCGTCAGCGTAGGCAGTGTTGGGTGATGTCGTGAACATTGTGTTCTGGTTTTCAACCTAGGCAAAAAGAGAGAAATAACAATTGGCTTATAATGTAACTTTCCTATAATGAAGTATTATACTTAATTGTGAGCAAATTATGGCTCGGTGAAGATGGGAATCATTGTCGTTGTTGTTTTGTTGGATTCGACTTTTGGGGTTAACCCATTCCCTACAAGTTTATGAAATACCCATAGACTTTGTACACAACCCACTCGGTTCCTGTGGTCAAGGGGTTAATGTTCCAGGCGTTTTGTGCTGGCCTCCTACCTTGATGTGCATAAACTAATACCAATAGATGAATTACGCTTTAGTTACGCTAAGGCCTGCTTGCATGTATAAAATGCCAAACTTGTACATAGTATTACATCTCAATGTGCGATTATATTTAGAACATGTAACCCCTTCAGGACTGGTCCCAAAAATATTAGGACTTGGTTCTATGGAGAATACATGTTTAAGTAAAATCTGTCCGTCCTTAACGGGTTAAGATTCACCTGGAATGTAATGAAACCATTCTGGACTGGCCCCAGGCCCGTCCTGAAAATACTCAGGCTAGGGCGCACAGTACGGAGAATGAACCATGTCATAGTAGAAAATTGAATAAACTTGTGTGGGTGAATTACATTAGAAATATGTAACCTCGTGATTTGAAGCAAACAAAAAAATATGCCACAGAAAATATAGCATGCCGAATATCATGGCCTTGTGCTTGGTTTTTGTTGCATGCAAATACTATTTACATGTACACATGCTACAAAATGCATTTCAGTTCACAACGTTCAGATATATATTTATTTATTCTGTTCACGGATGGCTGAACCAATGCAAAGCCGGAGATCAATCACGCATGAAGCTAAAGGTGTGCCAATTTATTTGCACGACTTCCTCTTTTTTGTATATTTGAACTTGTTTCGAAATCCCCCAAATTAACGGCTCACATGTATACTGTACAGTACACTGTATATATCTGCTAGAAATTAACCATAATTAATTGTGGCCCAGTGAGGCAAACTTGTAGTTCTAATCAAGATTATTTTGTCAGGTTTTAGGGGTCCCTTTTTCAGTTATCGAACTATGAAATCCACCAAATTTAGCACATACTGTACTGTACACTTGATATACTTACAATGTATGCTAGAAATGAACCATATTTATATTCATTGTGACCCAGTCGGGCAAACTACAATGTAAAATTTTGTCGAATGTTAGTTAGTCCCTCAAATTTAGCACATACGGTATAGGCTACTGTACATTGTACACCATACTAATGCTAGAAAAATTAACTATAATTCTATCACCGCCGTGACGACCACAACAAGCGCGCAAACAACCTGTTGCATGCTCGCTCACCATCGCTTTCCTCTTCATCGTCCGAGGCCGAGTATGAACCACGGAACAATGTGTTTTACGTAACAGTCAACACCAATCGCGTACGACAACTTCCCCACACGAAAGTCTACATCGACCAGCAGCAACAGTCCGTCGATATGGTCATCGACACAGGCTCAAGCGTGAACATCATCTGCGAATACGACTACCGCAGGCTTTCACCAAGACCGCGACTTCAGCAGACTGCGATAAACGTTCATGCATACGGCGCGAAGAAGCCTCTACCAATCATCGGGACATTCCAGGTCGATCTCCCCGCCGTAGACGGCTCCCGTCTCATCGACACCCGATTTTATGTGACGTCGGGGAAGGCTCATTCAACATCATTGCTGAGCTTCGCAACGGCTTCCAGCATTGGGCTGGTGACTCTGCACCAATCAGCGTCGACAACCCCAGCCCTCGATAGCGCCCCTCGCTCACACGATCGCACACCCCGTCATCGAAGCGACGTCGACCACCAAGGTGGACCGGTCATGCAAACTTGTAGTTAAATCAAGAATTGCCAAATGTTAATGGTTAGCCCAAAACCTGATTCTGGTGGCCCCATACAAGGGGGAACATGCACTAAGAAAAATAATAAATGGTAATAATAACTACATACTCTATTTATTATAGATACCATGGGCATCTGTTGTTAGAAACTTGTGGCGCACAATTATCATTATTACCCCTGGTCATTTGGGCACATTTCAAACCTGCGCAATTATCTTGTGCACTCAACTACACGGGGAGCATACTAGCCACGAGCAACTTTATCGGCGCACCAGAATGACTAATAGAAACAGCAAGAATCGATGGGAAGAGAGGTTTGTTGGTGTTAAGGACCAGGACCGGTATTCAATACTTTAGTCAACATGTAAGGAGTTTACTTAGTATTTGGCTTCTCAAGTTAAATCACCTAGCCAAAATTGGAATTCAAAAGTTTGAACAATTTTGTTGTTACTTGCCCGACTGGGCCACAAGGCAAAAAGGTTAATTTCTAGCATTGCTTAATCTAAGTATAATTGAATTGAATACCCGCCCTGTTCTTAACTTTAAAAGTAGAAACACAAGAAGATTTGAAGTCAAGGGCATAGGCCTATGTCTAAGATGCTATGTATTCACCTGTGTGCTTCCAATGTGCATTGCACAGAAGAAACCAAGAAATTAGTATTGTACAACATGTACATAGCTTGATGCGAGCAAGTAAAATGCAATAATTGGTCTAGTTTGGTTGGCCGATTGGGCAAGTAATATTTATAATGATCTAAAGTTATGAAAGAAAAATATAATTCCTTTAAAAGTCAAATCTAGAAACAAGGAAGAAATTTGCAGATCTATAGACTTAGATTGAGCTACCTAGCACAATTAATTTGTCTTAAATTGTTTCACTTTGTTTTCTATGGCAAGTAAATTTTCTGTTTGGGCCAGTTAAATTTGAAAATTCGTGATTCTTCTTACCTGAACGGGCAAGTAAGACAAAAAGTTAGTTTGGGGCTTGTTACATGCTCCATGTGTCTGAATCATGTGACATGCTCCATGTGTCTGAATCATGTGACATGCTCCATGTGTCTGAATCATGTGACATGCTCCATGTGTCTGAATCATGTGACATGCTCCATATGTCTGCATCATGTGACATGCTCCCCTGCAACGTGATCACATGATAGAGTATTTAAAGGGATTCAACACCCAAAAATAAGGTTTTAGTAGTTTTAATAGTTCAGAAAATGAGTTTCCAGATAAGTTATATAAAACTCTTTAAATATCATACCCAATTGTGTGTATACATGCATATCAGAAAAAGACTAGTATATTGCCTCTAGAGGATGTTTGCCTGCTATTGTCTCATAATGTACGCGCGCATAGAATTGACGCACTAGCAAACGTTTGGTGATTACGGAACATAACTCCCTGTTTTAAAAGTTCAGTAAGTTTCGGTGATTAAATAATTGCATTGTTTATTAATTATTTCATAACGAAAGTGCAAAGCTTTGCAAGGTGTTGGACATTTGTTTAAAATCAACGGTACTAAACACATGTAAGCCTTTGTTGTTCTTTGTTTGGTAGTCCCCTTTAATTGTGAATGGTTTAAAATGAAATTGTATACTATTCGTGTACAGTTTCCTGTGGGTTTTCCCAGTCGGATGAATCAGGAACTCAAATTCACTTAAAATAAATAGTTAATTCAAACATAGGGAAACTGACCAGTTGTTAACATTCTTAATGAAACTATGTACACGTATGTGATTCTTAAAGGGGAATTCCACCCCAGAAATGTGATGTTTGCTATAAAATGAAGTGAATATGAAGAATCATGATCGAAAATCTGAGACAAAACGGTAGAGCAATAAAAAAGTTATGACAGGATGAACTTTGCTCCGATTTTTAGTATCGTTCGCAATTACTATCGATCGTGACGTCACTTGCGAGCTGCAGCCATTTTGACTTCTACATGGAAATTTTACAAAATTAAAATTTTCTTAATAACAAAGCAAATTTATGAGCTTACAAATTCCAAAGAGGTTGGCCCATCGATATTCTTCTATGAATTCGTGAAAACAAGCAGAGAAAAATTAATTTTTAGCAACGAAAATGAGAAATAAGTGTATTTTCATGTACTAAAGCCATGGCGAGTTGCTCGTCAATGATGTTGCATATGGCGGCAATTTGGAAACGATCGCTCATTACTACATGATGTTCAAATAGGTATAACTCCCGTGTTTCTTGTCCGATTTTGATCAAATTTTCACCAATTATGCCTCTTATTCTGCTTATTCAAATAACAAATGGTTTTATCAGGCCCGGAATACCCCTTTAATGGGCAAAGGGTTATCAAATATCTGGTACCCTGAAATTAGAAATAGGTGGCTAAAAACAAAATCTAGATTTTTAAACATTGTGGCTACCAGATTGGGCAAGCCAAATTTGGATACTAACTATTGAAATTTACAAGTGTACTTGTGTAGTGCTCACAAAGCTGACTCTGGGTAGCAAAGGTTAATGTGAATGTTTAGCTCAGAAAGCAACCTTCTTGATTTGTGTCCACTTTTTATAAATAAATGAAATGAAATGAAATTGTTATTGCTTAACTAACTGCAAGAAACACATCTAGCAAAAAGAGGCTTTACTCATATTTAAGGCCGAGTCGGTTCGGTCGATCACACCGGGTTCCGACCGTTTCAATCGGTACCCGGTTTTGTTTTATCGGAAACGGTGCCCGAAAAAAAAAAATAAATAAAATAAAATGTTACAAAAGAAGATTATCACTTAATGTAACGGAATTCAAATAAAAACGGGGCAATCGATATCATTTACTTTAAAGAGTGGTTATTTTCGAGAAATTCTTGATTTGTTACTTTGTTTGACAGTCAGAAACAGTGCTTTTTTGCCGATGCTTGAACGATTGCGTGATTTTACAGGTCCGAGTTTCGACGGCAAAAATTTATCGGGATACTGGTTTTGAAAATATCCGACATGACTCAGCCTTACTCATATTTACTGGATTGTCCAGACAAATTGTCCAGACAAATGAAAGTAAAGGTATTCATATATTTCATTTATAAGCAGCAATAAAGGTGTATTCTGAGTCCTTACAAAATCGAAACAAACTCGGTTGAATGATACTTGATTTGTTGTTTTAAATCTTGGTCACAATACAAGTGCTTAATTACTAATTAGAGACTGTCATGAGGATTAATAGGGAAAGACTTAATTCTCAATTTACAATTAAGGTATCACTTCTCCTACATGAATGCACTTGTAACTGACTGATTTATTACTGTCTATAATTCACCTTTTTATCTACTTTGGGACTCTTGACAATCACATTAAAGACATAACTTTACATTCAAGTAGTTTTCTTTCAATTCTATACCAGGAAACAATAGTGGACTATCAGTCACATAAACAATAAGTACAAAGACCTCAATTAGTTTGACTAAATTCATTTTTTTAGCATAAATCCTTTGCTTGAAGAACTGTATATTTTTAGGCCACAATACTGATAAGACTGAAATCTAAATATTAAAAAAGTACAAGATTTGTATTCATTATCTTTTCTCCATTGCAGGTTTCTTTCCAGATTTTATTAATTGCAAACTTTCCTTTAAGTCTCTCTCAGGGCTCCACAATTACATGTTTTGTCGGGCCAGTGAAATAATTTCTCCCTATTTTCTGGTGGCCCGTAAGAAAAATGTACTGGCCAGAAAATTTTATTTTTAGTAAACTTTTTACTTTTACAAAATATCACCTTTTCCTGATCAAACATGTGATTATAGATGAAGCATGACATGGAAGAAATACAAAATTTTCTAATTTGGTCAATGTCGGGTAAAAATCTGCTTGCCCGATCAGGCCACCAAAAATATGACTTTTATACATTTTTGCTGGCCCGAAGTGCAATTTTACTGGCCCCAGGCAAGCGGGCCAGTGCGAGTGTCGAGCCCTGAATATTGACCAATATCTCACATCAAACTGAGCACTACAAATTTTCTAAAAATAATGTTTTGTTTCAATTAAAGTGATCTAGCGATCTCCTTTAAACATTTTTAATGAAATTTACAATATTTTCAAACTCATTGTAACCTGAGCTATATAGTGATTCTTTCAACACAATGTGTTGTTTACATAGATCTTCCTACTTTATGAAACCAGTTTTATGAATTTTACCAGTTTAATTTGCATGTTTTTGTTTCATTTGTTCTGAATCACTGTGATATTTATGAATTGGAAACAAATACGGTAGTGGGGATTATTTATTAGTCTAGATATTAACCGTGTACATGTATACAGTACAAGTTTCTAAAAGTAAATGAGCCATCAAATTAAGACTTTGCACATCCCACATCACTCAGTCAGCATATATTTTAAAACTACATAAAAAATACATTTTAAAGGGATCTAGTAACTTTGTTGACAAGTGCAAAAACTGATGTGCATTTTTATGGTTAATCTGATGAAATTACTAGCAAAGTTCAAGCAACTCTTGAAGGGGTGAGGTAGTCTTTATAAGGCTGTACTAGACAAATCTTTACGCACCAATGAGTTTGATTTATTAAATTTTCTTTTAACTATGACTGGATAAATGATAATTTGCATTGAATCTTACTGTGTACAAAAAATATTCGGACTTGGGTCCTTGGAGAATACACGTTATAGGGCAAGTCCAATTCCAAGCTATTTTGTAGCTTAACGTGTGGGACATCAGAGCAAAAAAAGTAGCTTTCTCTTGCAAGAAATATTGAAACACAAATTTGTTTTTCATTTTAGATTCTTTGATGCACACACAAAAAAATGGAATCACCCATGCATTAAAGGGATCTACAGTAACTTTGTTGACATGTGCAAAAAGTGATGAAGGGTTGATGTTGAACATGTTATCTCATATGTCCACAGGGTATTCATGTGAACATTTCAAGTCAAATGGACATTGCATGGCCAAGTAATGAGCGAAAATGCAAAGTGATATTCACTGACTCACTGCACTCACTTTGTACACGGTAAGAAAAACTCCGGGGGAGTTTTTCTTATCTGAATACTTCAATCGGACATATCTTTGTAACGAAAGGGAAATTTGAAAAAACCAAAACCGGTCCCATGATTTTATTGTTAATACGAATACAAGGTATGATGGAACCGCTATAATTAAAATTTATTTTGAGGATTTGGACAATTAATAATTATGCTAACGTAACACGGGGGACCAGGAAAAAAAAAATTAGTCCTGACTCCTGAACGGGTTAATTTCAACACACTTACCTAACCTAGTTCCCCCCCCCCCCCCCCCCCCGAAAAGAGTTCATGCTATGATGCATTTAATGTCAAAACAATCCTTCAACTCCAATGCCACTACTCAGCACATTTGTGATAAAAATGAAAGCAAATATTGACACACCAACGACACCATGTATTCACTTAAAATGCTTTTGAACAAAGGAGGAAGTATGAAGGATATTACTAGTTGATATTGTTGTAGTGTACTTAACAAATAGATCATATGACGCACGCACATGAGTGAAATGTGAAACAACACTATTTTAAGTTGGACTCAAAATTAACACTTGTAAGCCCACAATATATTTGTTATTTCTTTGCCAAACTTTGCAGTGATTTTGAAAAGAAATATCTTTTTAACGAAAGGGAAATTTGAAATACCGAAACCTGTCATATGCTTCGATTGTTAGTATGAATACATTCAAAAACCCCTCGAGTTATAAGTATGTTTGAGGATTTGGACAATGTTACTAGATCCCTTTAATATGTTGGATAATTATTTAAAGATACCTGCAAAAGGACACTATCTTCAACACAGGTGTGCAACAAAGAGGAAAGGAATAGAAGTCTATTTAAAGTGGTTTTTATTAATACTATTAAGTACTTTCAATTTGCATAACTGTTGAGGAAATAAAAACTCTAGTAGAGAGAAACAAAACCATTTATGCTTCAAATTTAGGCACTTTGGAAATTCATTGTATCCAGCCACGAGAACAGGAACAAAGATGGTGCAATATCAGGCAGATGAACACGTGACCCATCAACTTCACATGACATTTTCCAAAAGCAACATTTGAGATCAGCACTTTTGGTATTATTACACATGGGGATTTGCTGTACAGTACAAGGCTCAAGTTTAGGAGCACAGGAAGGAGGGTGATGGATAAATGAGAGGATAGAAAGATGGGAGGGAGAAAGATTAGAGGGAGAAAGATGGGAGGGAGAAAGATGGGAGGGGGGAAAGATGGGAGGGAGAAAGATGGGAGGGAGAAAGATGTGAGGGAGAAAGATGGGAGGGAGAAAGATGAGAGGGAGAAAGATGTGAGGGAGAAAGATGGGAGGGAGAAAGATGAGAGGGAGAAAGATGTGAGGGAGAAAGATGGGAGGGAGAAAGATGGGAGGGAGAAAGATGAGAGGGAGAAAGATAAGAGGGAGAAAGATGGGAGGGGGAAAGATGGGAGGGGGAAAGATGTGAGGGAGAAAGATGTGAGGGAGAAAGATGGGAGGGAGACAGATGGGAGGGAGAAAGATGGGAGGGAGAAAGATGGGAGGGAGAAAGATAGGGAGAAAGATGGGAGGGAGAAAGATAGGAGGGAGAAAGATGTGAGGGAGAAAGATTGGAGGGAGAAAGATGGGAGGGAGAAAGATGGGAGGGAGAAAGATAGGGAGAAAGATGGGAGGGAGAAAGATAGGAGGGAGAAAGATGTGAGGGTGAAAGATGGGAGGGAGAAAGATGTAAGGGAGAAAGATGTGAGGGAGAAAGATGGGAGGGAGAAAGATGTGAGGGAGAAAGATGTGAGGGAGAAAGATGTGAGGGAGAAAGATGTGAGGGAGAAAGATGGGAGGGAGAAAGATGGGAGGGGGAAATATGGGAGGGAGATAGATGGGAGGGAGAAAGATGGGAGGGGGAAATATGGGAGGGAGATAGATGGGAGGGAGAAAGATGTGAGGGAGAAAGATGGGAGGGAGAAAGATGGGAGGGAGAAAGATGGGAGGGGGAAAGGTGTGAGGGAGAAAGATGGGAGGGGGAAAGATGGGAGGGAGAAAGATACAGGGATAACGGGGGGTCCAGGGAGAAAGATCTAGATGGTAAGGGGAAAGATGGGAGGGAGAAAGATTGGAGGGGGAAGAATTGGAGGGAGAAAGATGAGAGAGAGAGGGAAATATTGGAGGGAGAAATGTGGGAGGGAGAAAGATGGGATGGAGAAAGATGGGATGGAGAAAGATGGGAGGGAGAAAGGTGTGAGGGAGAAAGATAGGAGATGAGAGATGGGAGCCTGTAGGGTTTATTTTCATTATTTGGTTCAAAGATTTAACTTTAACAATGACCCCAAAAATATGTGCACAGATGTTTGTGTCATTTGTATTCAACGTTAGAGGGAGATTGATGCCTGTCTTGCAAAAAGATATGGTGGGAGAAACCAACAGAGATGAAGAGAGGGATACAGAGGGAAAGGGGTCATGGCACTTTGGCAAATCACTATAATCCAAGCAAACCTTTTATTGACGAGACTTTTTCTGGGCCAGTACACAATGATTGTCAGTCATTCATTTGAAATTTAAATTGATAGTTATATGACATAACGACTTACCTCATCAAAGGACAATTTTGTCCCTAAAAAAACGTCTAACAGAGCATGCTAAAATCATTATTGAGTCCCCTTAAATTGTCATAAACATAGTTTGATGCTAACAAATTATTTTAAGCACTTCATGTTACATGCAAGTGATCTTGAAAAGTAGCCCCCGAAAATATATTGTTTTTGTTTACTTGTTTTACTTTGTTTACTAGGGTCTTACCTTTTGTAAGCAGCATAGTAGAATAAGGAACAAGATATGCAGAAATACACCAGTGTTAACACCTCTAAAGTCAAGCATATTTGTACACCAGTGAGTCCTTGTTCTTGTCATATGTTTTAAGTGATTTTCTCCTCCTCCTCTTCCTCCTATTTCTCCTCCTCGATAACAGCTCTCACAGCTATGCAATCTTTGCATTTGATTGTCCAAAAGAGTACATGACCGTGCCGTTATCATACTTCCACCCCCGTCGGCCCGGGCGCAGTCCACGCTGGTTGCCCCCATTGTTTGTATTTCCTTCCGCTGTTTTTAGCTCCAGTCGAATGTCATAGCGCACACTGTAAGAAGTTGAGACGTTTTCTAAACTAAATCCGATCATTGACAGTGGTAATTAAGTGCTCGGATTGAATCCTGGTAATCACATCTTTCCACCAGTAAGGCTACCCGCAAAGTTAGGCGCTGTTGTATTGTTTTAGTGACGCGATTTCAATGAGGAAATAGAATTCCATTAATCCGTTTCGAGCTCTGCGTAGGAAACACCGCGGAAGTGGTTCTTTGAATCGGTCCTACCAATCACCGCGAACACCGTGAAGCACTACGAAGCACTACGAATTCACTACGAAACACTACTAAGCACTACGAAGAGCTAAAAGATAGCTTTTAGGAGCGCACGTAGGAGTAGATGATCGAGGTACGGTAGCTGCCATGACAAGCACGGTACAGACACGATTCACAATATTCATGATCGCTATAATGTTAGGAGGATTGTTACAACATTGTTATCATTGTAATCAGGGGCGTCGATCACGGGGGGGGGGGGGGGTGGGGGGGGTGGGGATATAGGCCCCAATATTTCAGGTGAGGGGGGGGGTGGCCTGTATTATCACCCCCCCCCCCCCCCAATAGTTGGGGTTCAAATTTATATATTAATAACATTAAATGATAAAGGAGCATTCCTTGCCCCCACCCCCGGGGGGGGGGGGGGCACTCGAATTATTTTCTGACGAGGGTGTGCCTCGCGGAACTCTGAAATGGGGGTCTGAAGAGCTGACTACAAGCACAAAATATAGGGTCTTTGGAGCTACACTCCGTTTGAAACGGGAAGTTAAGGGGTCTAAGGAGCAGACCATGGGCGTCGATACTTACGTAATACCTATTCATCAGGGGGGGATGGATGAATAGATCATCCCCCTGATGAATGGGTATCAATGACAAATCGACGCCCATGGAGCAGACTATAACTACAAAATACATAGACTTGGAGCTACCAAAGACCTACAGAAACCCTTAAAAAGGCTCAAATGGTGGTCCAAGGAGCCGAACTAGAAGAGAAAAATGGACTTGGCGCTAATCAAATACATAGCCAAGTCATTCCGAGGGTCTATGGAGCGGCAATTTTTGAAAATCGGGTATCTTTAGAGCTGCGATCGGGTGTGAAAAAGGGGTTCTTTTAAACGGCACATACCCGTCTTACATTATACATGAGTGCCCCCCCCCCCCCCCCCCCCCTGGGATTGTCCCCAGGCCTCTCATGAATGGAAGTTGTTACTATAGTATAGTCTACTTTAGGCCACTTTTTGATAATACGAAACTGCCCAAATCCAAAATCTTCCGGGGCTGTGCCCCTGGAACCCCCATTAAGGTTATTTGACCTAGTACCAGCCATGATGTACAATTAATCATTTCAGTTACATTCTTGTCATATATTGAGTAGTATTGATCTACTACCATGCTTTGACATTGATCATTATCGAATTGGATGAATGTTTGGCAGCTACCATAGTCTACCTGACTACCTCTACGTGCGCGCATAAAAGCGAGTTTTTAGTACAGGGTGCTCTTCGCAGTGCAATCTTCGTCTTCGTAGTGCTTCATAGTACTAAGAAGACGTGCTCTTCGCAGTGCTTCGTAGGGATTTCGTAGTGCTTCGTAGTGAGCTTCGCAGTGCTTCGCAGTGCTTAGTAGTGATCCTTGGCGATTGGTAGGACCCCTTTGAATAGATATGCATGGTGCAGGTGCAGTGTGGGCCGCGGCGCGGGTACACGTCGTGTACGTAACGCAGCACCAAAGGCCCTATAAAGTCGAATTCGTATGTAAGTAGTGTTTGTATGCTGCTGCTGCAATGCATGGCATGCACAATCAGCATCGCATACTAGTCATGTTCACAGAGGCAAGGCCAGGCGCCTATGTACACAAATCGCTGCCACCACCACCAAAAAAAACAGACAGACAAGCAAACAAACAAGCAAGTTGAAGTGGGCCTCCGCACGCACCCTTACGCAATGCAAGCTAAGGGCAAACGGAGGGAAATCCCGGACTGTACCATGCAATGACGTCATGTCCAGACTCGATGAGATCGGAGGGGTCATTCCGTGTTTCTGATTAGTGTAAACTTTTATATCGCTTCGAACTCATCAACCAATCACGTTCATAGGCTCATAGCTCAGCACAACTCTCACTTACACGGTCTGTGAAAGCAATACTGGCCAATTATTCCGTGTTTCTGATTGGTGTAAAATTTTCTATAGCTTCGAATTCATCAACCGATCACGTTCTCTGCACAAATTATTAATCTATTCCTTTTTTCAGTAAATCATGCATAATAATAAAAATGAGATAACACATAAGATCAAACATAACAAGGAATAAGATGGTGTGCACATCCTTTGACCGACTCACAACTGAGCCCGTGTCGAATAACATTCATGAATATATTATGAAGCTTCAATTTCCCCATCTCAAGAGGTGAATACATGCATGTAGAGATAATGGCTTACACCTGTGTTTAAAACCATGGTCTACATAATTATATGAAGTGGTGCTTGTAGCCCGCTTGTAGACAAGAGAACAATTAATTTGTTTGTTGTGTGTGTAATAATATGACCGTCAGTGGCTTGCTAAAAAGCAAAGTCCAGCATCTGAGAAGACAGACATTGATTGTGTGCCTTCAGCAAATGTGTAGCATCAAAATGCACACTCTCCATCAGTTTACAAACGGCGCTCCATTGTTGTGGATCATGATTTAAACCATGTTTTACACAAACCTCCCAGTGTGAATTCCAGCCAATGGATATAGACAAGGCGGCTCGCTGTATCTTGATAGTCCGGCAGCCAACGGCAAAAGTTTTTTTTTTTTTTTTTTTTAAATCTTGGGGTAACAAGATTATTATTTTTACGATTATTTATCTTGTCGGTGTATATGATTCGAATTTGGATAAAGTAGTTGATCGTTCTCCATATACAGATATAATATAGGTTTTCCCGCTCAATGTTGCACTTTTTTCAATCGAATTCATTTAGGGTCATTCGAATTCACGCATTGCCGCGTAATCGTTGGTATCGGTCTTTCAAATTCCGAATAAGTGCAAACGAATTCATGCATACGCATACGGTTTCGTAAATAGACACGATAGTTCATTTATGGGCACTCGAATTCGCGAATGTGCAGTAGCGCCAGCGTGAACTACGTGCGATTTTGAATGACCATTGATGAAAAGGTATGCTCTTTGTTCAAATTCACCGTTGCTCAGACGCGAATTTGAACGACTATTTACGAATTCGAATGCTGCTTTGACACGGCGATCGCAAATCGCGCGAATTCGTTTGCTCCTTATATCAATTTGATTGTCACAATCGCGAAATTGAGCGGGGAAACCTATATTAGCCATTTGTCATAATTATCAACACTTTAAAAGATTGTGAGCTCTTTAGCGGCGTTTCACAACAATAATTGAATTGTTGTTGTTGTTGTTGTTGTTTTATTGAGAAGGTGAAAAATGATCCATCAAATTATGGTATAGGGTATAATTATTTGGTGATGAGGAGTCCATTATCCATTCACCCATTCGTCCATTCAGCATTTGCAAGACTGTATCAAACGTGCAGTATTCGAAATCAAAGATGGATAAATCGTATTAGCAGTATACATAGGATACACCCACCCCCGGGGGGGTCTGTCCTCATAGAAAGGGGGGTATCATGCGTGACCAATGACTTCAGCAAAAGCAAACCTAAACGAGTATTTTGCGTGGTGCAAACAATACACCCTAAGTAAGTATGATTATCGGCAATTTGATACCCTAAAGCAAGTAATCAATTTTGTGTAAACCCCTAATCAAGTATTTTGATACCCTAAGCAAGTAATCAATTTTGTTGTAAACCCCTAAGCAAGTTATAACTATTTTTGATAC
>JBAMJV010011272.1:0-96581 GCA_037951105.1 Echinarachnius parma
TTTTTGTACAAATTCATCATAACTCAAAAATGACCCATCTTTGTTTAATAAATGAAACAATTTTATTACGCCATTATTTATCCAATTGGACTTAAAAACAACCTTTCCATTTATTTGAATACATGAATTATTCCAAATTACTTGATTATGAATAAAATGATCATTTGGGTTCTCAGAAAAAGTTAAATCACACAAGGCTACTAAAATTTCTTTTATAAAGGAGTTATCAATTTCTATCAATTGCTCTTTACTTTTTAAATTACAAGTCCAAAAATAAGTCATTACCTAAATTTATCATATACAATTCAAAAAGACATTTCCAGTTGCCTGTATTTTCTGTATTTAACAATCTCATTACCCATGCGATCCTGAGTCCTATAATAATTGATGGTAAATGTAACATTTTCAAACCCCCTTCATTTTAATCTGCTATAATTGTTTTCCGATTTATCTTATCTGGTTTACGATTCCAAATAAAAGAGTATATAATCGATTCAACTTCATGAATAAATACATCAGGGGGCTTCGGTAATACTGATAATAGAAAAATAAGTTGGGAAATAGCAAACGATTTCACAATGATAATTTTACCCACTGGTGTTAAAGGGGACCACCAGGCAAAGAACAACACATTATAATATGTTTTAGTACCGTTTTGTGATATCAAATAGATACCCAACATTTTGCCAAGGGTTGTGTAATTCATAAACAAAGCAATTAATTTCCACCACTTACGGAACCACTACTATTTCCTGGTTCCATACGGGCCAACCATTTGCGAGTGCGCCAATGATAATCCTGCGTACGTTTGTAGACAATATATTCCCGGGCGATTCGTTCGCGTTGTTGTTGTTGTTATTTAATTTTTATGGCGATTAGTCACACATTAGTAGTCGCAATTCAGACCGCATGAACGCATGCTTTAGAATGGTGATGCGTTTTTACAATTATATCTTTTTTTTCTGGAAACATATTTTTGTGAACTTGTTGATGGAATGGAATACTAAGTATGTTACCTTTCTTTAATTAGAATATTATTTTTGGGTGGTGGTACCCTTTAAGTCTCTCATCGACCATATTCCCAAAATTCGTTTTAAAGTTTGTAATTTAGGCACAACATTTAATTCATATAAATCATTCGAGTTCACTGAAAAACGCACGCCTAACAAATAAAATTGACCTTTAGAATATTTCAACCCTGTAAAGTTTACGTCCGGGGGGTTTGCTTTTGTAATAACCAAGAGCTATAATTTCTGATTTATTACGATTTATATTTAACCCTGAATACCTTTTCAATATTTTAAGTATATATATATAATTCTAGACAAAGAGCCAATGTCCTTCACATAAAATGTTGTGTCATCAGCGTACATACTTATTTTTATATTTGTATATTAATCACAATTCCGTGAATGTTTTTTGTCACTCTTAATCCAAATACTCATTATTTCATTACAAATAATAAAAAGCAATGGGCTTAAAGGACAACCTTGGCGAACACCACAAGTAATGTTAAAAAATTCAGAGGCATGACCATTATTTATAACACAAGAAAATATATCATTATATACAAGTTTTATCCAGGATATAAAAATCATCACCAAAATTAAAATATGTTAATGCCTGAAGCATATATACGACCACTCTAGCTTATCAAATGCTTTTTCTATATCTGCTAGCACAATAAAACCGGGGATATCAAACAAATTTGTATAATCAATCATATCTAAAGCCAAACGAATATTTTCTCCAATAAAACGTCCTTTCATAAACCCAGTCTGGTCACAACTTATAATTTCAGATAATACATTTCTTAGCCTGTGTGCTAAGCATTTAGCTAATAATTTATAATCAGTATTTAAGACAGAAATAGGTCTCCAATTTTTCAAAAATAAGGGGTCTTGATTTTTCTTTGGAATTAAATTTATTATGGCTCTTCTTTGATCAAGGGACATTTTACCACAATGAAATGAGTAATTAAAAGTTTTTTAATAATAACACGCCCAAATCTTTAAAAAAAGAATTTATAAAATTCACAAGGAAACCCATCAGTACCAGGTGTTTTTATTATTTTTCATAGTTTTAAGCGTATTTAAACATTCGTTCAATGTCAACAGACCTTCACACCTTTCTTTGGAGTTTAATGACAATTCAACATTCTGACAGTCTTGAGGTAAAATTTGTACAAAGTTAGCTAGTGAAGGGTTTTTGGAAGTATACAAATTTTCATAATACTCTTTAGCTGTTTTTAAAATATCTTTATTTGACTTTTGAATTTGTCCCTTTTCATCATATATTTTTGTAATTAATTTCAATCTTTGATTTCTTTTTTCTAAATTAAAAAAATAACGTGTATTTTTTTTCACCATGTTCAATCCAATTTGGGCGCCAAAAAGGCGCCGTCAACTTTCTTTTTATACAAAATATCTAAATCTTCTCTACATAATTTTATTTGGTCTAATAAAAATTCAGTTGGATTTCCAACGTAATCCAATTCAAGTTTATTTAATTTTTCAACTAAATTTTGTTCTAATATTTTCTTGGTCTTTGAAAGATCCATAGAATATCGTATTGATATTGATCTCATTTGACATTTTAACAAATCCCAAAAGGTGTTAGGATCCAATATTTGAGAATAATAAAGTAAATTTTCTTGTATACAACTCCGTATCAATTCAACAAGTATTGAATTTCCAAAAACCCCTTCCTCTAGCTTCATTCACTGTAGTTAAAGATAGTATTATAACGGAATGGTCCGTTTTAAACCCACACGATATAACGCATTTATCAACTTGTGCAATCAAATTACTTGAAATAAGAAAAAATCTAAACGACAAAATATGTCTTTTGTATGCCAAGTAAACATAGACACATTCGCATTTTTAAATCTCCATATATCAATCAAGTTATATTCATCTATTATTTCTTTAATACAATTAACACAATGGCCATGGGTTGTGGGGCGACCACCCTTTTTGTCTAATTTAATATCTAACACGCAGTTAAAATCTCCACACCAAATTATAGATTCACAATCAAAATTTGCAAATTGCTGAAGAATATTAATGAAATGAACCGGATCATCAACATTTGGCCCATACACATTTGTAAGAGTAAATTTTTGATTTCCAAGAACCACATCTAAAATAAGCAATCTCCCATCGTCATCGTGATAACATTTATTAATAGTAATATGTGGCACATCTTTAAATAGTATAGCAACTCCCCTACTATTCGAAGCTCCGTGTGAAAAATAGAGTCTTCCTTCCATGTTGCTTCATCTTGTGGACATGAATGAGTTTCTTGTAAACAAAAAATACTAGCATTTTTGCCGCGCAGCCAAGCAAAAACATGCATACGTTTAGTTCGATCGCACAGGCCTCGAACATTCATAGAATAAATGTCAAATGAATTCATTTGAGTTTGTCATTTCACCCATGTTAGACCTTAAACACAACACACACATTAAAACATTCAGATACCATTTTGAAAGTATCAAATTAAATGTACAGAAATTATGATACATCACATTGCAACAAAGCATTTGTATAGTAAGTGTACTTATATACATAACAGTGGAGTCTTTTCCATCAATCATTAAAATATAAAACAATCCAGCTTTGAGAAAAAACATAAACAGTCTCAAAAACATGATTGCGACTTAAAAACGTCTTTCTCCGAAAGTGTCCCAAAACTAAATACATTTGCAAGGAAGCTGTTACAAGTATTGATTGTGTGTGCGCATGCTTTTACCAAGGAGGTTTAATTTACTCCTTGCTTTTACGTGTCTATATGCCTATGTCATTTGTTGTAACCTAACATTGCAATTCAGTTTTCTCAACTGCGACCGTGACAGTGTTTTGAATGAATAATAACCATTAGTAATAATATGTACATGTATTTTATTTTGTGTGTGTGCGTGCATGGGACTGTGTGCGCGGTATTTTCGGACGTATTGTGCATGCACAGTGATAATATCACGAATGGTTTGTTGTCATGGTTTTGATTCCGATAAGTGCGAAGGAATGGTGGCTGCGTGCCAAGTCAGAATTTAGCGCTGAATAAAATCGTTAAATTAAATTACGATCTTATACGCCCAGTCACATATCACTTGATAGCGTAAAAGGATTTCCGACGATGTGGTGTGGCAAGATTGGTAGAGCGCGCGCTTTCCGATCATGAGAACCCGAGTTCGAACCCTGCCCACTGCCTTTGTCCTCCAGCAAGACAATGTATCTACAATTGTTGCTCTCTACCCAGATGTATAAATGGGGACCCGGTAGGAGGTGAAAGCCAATATATACTCCGCAAAAAAAGAAACTGGACACTTGTATAACACCAAATATTTCATATTCAATTACGATAAAATATATGATATTGTATATCAAATTAAAGATAAAACAACCATCTCCAATATTAGCAAAAAATCAAGATGAAATCATTCATGCATGACTTGTCACGGTCAATTAACCACAGCAAGGTCTGTTTTCAAAAATAGCAAAAATGGAACATCCACTCAACCATATAAATGTTGATAAGCATAATCTAAAACGCTATGTTCATGACATGACATAATTTTTCAATACAAATGTGACCTTTTCTATCTTCATCTCAATAAAAAGTATAAATGAAGAAAATTGTGAACATTATAGGTTTTATTTTCATCCAAAAGTAACAAAATGGGG
Organism: Echinarachnius parma; assembly: GCA_037951105.1. Classification (NCBI taxonomy): domain Eukaryota; kingdom Metazoa; phylum Echinodermata; class Echinoidea; order Clypeasteroida; family Echinarachniidae; genus Echinarachnius; species Echinarachnius parma. The sequence goes on from JBAMJV010011272.1 coordinate 4,686, forward strand.
AATTCCATGGCAATGGTTTTATTAGTCGAAACCACAGTTTGTGCCCTTATTTCAGCATGAAAAATGGTATAAATTCTTCTCAAGAATTTTACCGCAGTCCAAAGATCTTCAAAACCTGATGTCACCATTGGTCAAACAGTTGGGCAGACATTTCTCTAGGTAAATATGGTCAAAATTGCAGGGGACACACTCAAACAGATAATCTTCATGCCTCTATAATACAGACTAGTATGATGATGCTCTCATAACCTGGCCCTGTTTTATTGACAAATTTGTATTTTCAGAGTTTGTTCATAACAATAAAGTTAAATAATGTCATAATTTACTTGCCCCGCACATCTTGTTTTAAGTGATACGCTTACTATCATCCTGATCATTTCAGTCGAATGGTCTGGTCCTCCATTGTTTTTCCTACTTTTGAAAACAGACCTTGCTATTGTTAATTGACCATGGCATTTCATGCATGAACGATTACACCTTTAATATATACCCTGCCTGCAGAGGACTAAATTCCCTTTAATTTGATATATGATAATCTACACTTTATCGTACATCAATATGAAATATTTCAACTTATACAAGTGTCCAGTTTCTTTTTTTGCGGAGTATATATGAAGGATCTTCTTAATGCCCATGAGCCGCTTGGAAGGAATGCTCCCCAGTGAGTGGAGATGGTGCACACAATGTGTGCTGGTTTGCATTGTATCCTATGACCGGGGGTAATATTATCATTGTAAAGCGCTTAGAGATGATTATCAATCATATTTGGCGCTATATAAGCCGAGTATATTATTATTATTATAGAGAATTTGCAAAATCATACAATCCGGTGGTGAAAGTAGTCTCCATTGCTTAATGCAAAAAAAACCATTCTGCTGGATAGAACAACGTACATCGCCTAATACAAGGAAAGGACAAGAAACGCATACGAAATGAGACGAACGGATTGAAAATTATACTCTCCGTCGGGCATCCGTTTACGCTATCCGGTGATATGTGACCGGACCTTATAGTACATACATGGATCCTATAGATAAACATTAGCATTGGACGCAATAGAACATATCGCAATCAATCAGAGAACGCCACACCTAAGAGGAAAAGTTTGTAACCCCCTGCTTACATGACCACCTTTATTGCGGTTCTTTTTTCCCGAAGCGATACAGAATGTGCGAACCGGCGCGTATTCTCACTTTAACAATGTCCATGCCCCGAAGTTGCCCTACGCTCCACACACGTCGCACAATAGAATTGTAAACCTGGGATATGTGAAACGTTTATCTTTCGGAGGGAGGGGTGGGTAAGATACCTAGTAAAGAAAAAGTGATACAATAAAATGAATACTTATGATAACACACGCTTACGACTTCCTTGGATATCTTTTGTAGGGAAACACATCGGCAAGAATTCTCATCAGTGTCACAACTTTAGTCTGGGCTAAAAAGACATAGACTACCAGCAACAAATTGCTTGTTGTCATTCGCCTCCGGATATATTTTAATTGTTTCATTTTTATTATCTAGTCAATCCCTTTAGTTCTGCTTATTGGCATCATGACAATTGGCGGATTGACATTCACCAGCAAAATTGTGTCCTGGATCATCCATGACATTATATAAGGCCATGAAAAATAAATGGTTGGATTGGCGTAACCCGCCCGACCCTAAAAATACCGCCGACCCTAAAGGTTTTTTCTGATTTTTTAATTTAATTTTTTATTTAAAAATAATAAAATTAAAAAAAATAAAAAAAAAGTTTCTTCTTTTTTTGTCTTCTCCAATTGCGATATGTGTTATTTGTGTGTTATATGTGTGTTTTTGTGTATTTGTGCGAATCCTGGAAAAAAAAGCACCCCTACGTACCTACCCTAATGTTTGGTTGCCCGTTACTCCAATCCAACAAAAAAAATGTTTGGCCTTACTGGTGACCGGTTATACTAGTACTGAAATGGCAAACGGCCCTTTGTCCTACAGCCAAAGTAGAACTAGAGGGATTGCCTGGATAATGAAAGGAAACAATTCGAATATATCCGGTGGCGAATGGCAATACATACAACACGTATAGTTGTGTCTTTTTCGTTGTATATGCCACAATGAAAGGGCATTGACTACACTTCAATACTATGTACTTTTGCAGTCATTTGTGTCGATATCGCAGCAAAGACCAGACAATTAAAACCAAAGTATAGAATAAATCATCATATTTTGAGGGTTTTGGCGACAATCTAGCCATAATTATGATCGGCTGAATCAACATCGCCGCGTAGACTTTTCAAGTCCGCTGGTTTCCCATTATGACATTAGGACATTCTCATAAGCTACTCATGAGGGACCTTAAAGGGACAGGTCCACTTTTACAAAACGTCTGAACAGCTTTCAGTTGACGGATGGGGATCAATGTAACACGCAAACAAAAAATCGGATCGAACAGCCCTCTAATGTGGATTATACGAATGAAAAACGAATGCCACCCTCCATTAAAACTATATATCGGTCAATAAAGGAGTTCATCTGATTTAGCATAATATTACAACAATATTGTACTAATTCTCGTAAAGGTATTGTGAAGCCGACATTTGTTAACGTATGTCACGGAAAAAGATCTCAAAAATAAAGAATATATAATTACATGTAGTCAGTTTAAGCGATGTTCGGGTATTTGGCTTGGTAAACGCTCACACATTAGTACTTATGCGCGGGTCACGTAGCTAGCGTGGTTCACGTAGGGGTCATGCATACCGATCTGGCACTCCGTGAAATCTGTGTACGAACTTACTCACCGGCCGAAAATACGTACGTACCCATTAAACCGTCGTCCAACAATTTAATCAGTTTTTGGTCTATAACTCCACGAAAAAGAGATTTCAAGCCCTAATTTTTTCAGGCATGCTATTAAATGACATTTCCTTTCATATATATTAGACAATAACCTCGCAACTTTTGAATTTTGGCTTGCAAAAGAGGATCTATGCCTTTAAAGGTGCACCTGTAAAGTATCAGACAGTGGCGTAGCTACGGGGGGCACGTGCCCCCCCCCCCCCCAATCGTTTGGCCCCCCAAAAAAAAAAAATGTCGAACGACCCGAAATTATGCCAAATGTGTTGTTATCATTCATTTTTATCATGTTTTATTAAATGTGTGATGATAATGATGTTATCAATGATAATAAAGAACAACGTGACAGTCGTTCCCTAGTAGCAATAGCGCACTATATCAGTTTGAAGAATCCTTCCAAGTGGGAGGCCGCGGGCATAGCGCCTTAAATATGCGAATTGTCAGTCCCGCGCGCGAGGGTCGACGCTCCGTTAAAGGGTACCACCACCCAAAAATAATAATCTTTTTATAGAAAGGTAACATCTTTAGTATTCCATTCCTTCAATTAGTTCACAAAAATATGTTTTCAGAAAAAATATATAATTGGAAAACGCATCACCATTCTCAGCCATGCGGTCATGCGGTCTGAATGCGCAGACTATTATGCGAGCAGAGCCAGCGGCGCTCTATATGCAGAGCGAACGAATCATCCGGGATTCTATTGACGTACTTGTGAATTGCATTGGCGCACTCGCAAATGCCTGGCCCATGTGGAACCACGAGATAGCCGTGGTTCCGTAAGTGTTGGAAACCAATTGCTTTGATTATGAATTACACAACCCTTTGCAAAATGTTGGGTATCTATTTGATATCACAAAACGGTACCAAAACATATAATAATGTGTTGTCCTTTGCCTGGTGGTCCCCTTTAATACCGCATTTCAGTAGTATAGAGCGCGTAGGCCTAACAAACTGCCTAGGCCTAGCGCATGGTAAATTGTCCACCAGGGGCCTCTGCAGGATTCTGCAGCTGCCTCCCGCTTTTATAGATAATTTTGACCGTTTGACGCCTTCATGCATGCTATAATTATAGGCGCATAATTGCACTACTTAGTCCAAAATGTCTAGGAAAAGACAAACTTCCTTGACTTATTACTTCAAGCCAAATGCACCCGTTCCATTAATTTATGATGCATAGGCCTACTGTTGATGAGCATGATTGTAAGAGCACCAGTCATCTTCTCCAGAGTCGACATCTGCATCAATTGAGCATAGGCCTACTGAACCTAACCCAAGGGACCCGTGTCGTGGTTCTAGTCACGCGGTACTTGAAAAATGGGCGACAACAGGAGGTGGACGGGGGAGGGGGGACATGCCTCCCCCCCCGTACATTTGAAAGTCTGTCTCGGGTATGTACCAAATCGCACAAATTAAAGCCAACAATTTGCAAAAGCTCCCTACAGTGGGAGGGGGACACCCCCTCCCATACCCTCCCCCGCTTGCTCGCTTCGCTCCCTCGCAATGTCCCTCCCACTTTAGAGAACCTTTTGGCCCCTTCTTGAAAATAATCCTTCTACATTAAGCGCACCATTTACAGATCCACCTAAACAGACAATGTACGCCACCTGGAGATACACATTGGATCAACAGCGTGAGTTTTAGTGTGTCCACGGGCGTTTGATCCCTGGGGATAGGGGATATATCCCCCACTTTTTGATGGGAGGGGGGGGGGGGGGGTGGGGGTGACCTGTACAAGTACAAACAATCCCCTTTTTTCGAAGTTAAATCTTTTAACAATCTTACAAAATGCATAATAATAATAATCATGATAAGGACAATAATGACCATACTTCTAAAGTGATATTTTAAACACCAATTTCGAAAAATTTATCCACGTGGGAGGGGGTAAACCCCCTCCCACACCCTCCCCCATATAAGTATAGACATGCACGGACGATGTGAGCGTATTTGAGTCTGTGTAGGTTCGATTGTGTTTGTATACTATATAGCGGTCTAATCATGAGGGAGATGATTTAAGTCATGATTTCTTTAATTTAGTATTATCAAATTTCCTTCAAAGGTATGCACCAGATTGCATTATTTCTAGTGAAATTTTGCAAAAGCTCCCTACCGTGGGAGGGGGGACACCCCCTACCACACCCTCCCCCCCTCGGAGGCTTCGCGCCCTCGGGCTTTGTCGCTCCGCTCCCTCGCAGTTGTGTCTCCCTATCCGTTGACCCTCGCTACGCCACTGGTGTCAGATATTGCCCAAAATGACATTTGAGACTTCAATCCTGTACCAAAATCATTGTAAGATATGCCCGAATGATGTGCGAAAGTTTCATTGAAAAATAACACTGCTTTCCTGGTTAAAAAAAGCGAATATATGCGTCAGCTTTTACAACGAATTACTGTATGACGTTTATTAGGTGAGCGGCGAGAGGCCAAAAAGTGCCTTATTTCTTGACTTTAATGCCCCCGGCTGGATTAAAGCAACAACATACCTCATTTTAAAGGAAATTTTCTGAATTTTCTGAAAATGATCATTACAATTGCCGCAACTTGTAGCATCACCATGGAAACCAGCACTGAATAGGCCACGCCCATTTTTACCAAATATAGAACTGGAATGACAAATATGATTTATATGGTGATATTATAATCATTTAAGAAATAAATATACATTTTCTTATGATTAAATCAATGTTAATGGAAAGATGAAATACCACCAAACAATCGAACATACATTTTATGTAAGCATTGCTCATAATATGTTGCCTAGCAACGAAATTTTCCCTATCAACCATTTTATCATGTTTAATTGGCTAGACTTTTCTTTCTCTGAACTGTTTTTTCTTTTCAAAACTAAATAAAAACAAATCTGAATCATTAATTTAAGTGCAAGGGCATTTATTTTGCTTTTAATGTGATAACATTTAAGAAGAAAAACAAAATCCAATCATACTTTAGTATAGATATGTTTTTAGTCAATACTTTACCAGACCTTACATTTCATAAAATTGTACTTTTATGATGCAATATTCAGGACTAAACTAGAATTAGCTGCATAAGACAATATGCATTGCCAATGTTTACAAATATACAATGTCTTTATCATAAAAAAGGAACAAAGCATACGACGATTAATATCGATGGTGCAACCCATAGTAAACATTTAAAGGGTATCCATGTAGACTTTCTTGTTGCCTAGCAACATCATTTTACCTAGCAACCACGCATTTAACTAATACTTAGAGCTTCTTTTGCACGGCTATTCAAATTTCTGCTTTAATGGCTTTTAAATCTTTGAATTTATACTAAACGTTGATAGTGCAGCACTTATGATATACTCACAATTATACATAGTGACCAATATCGTTGCCTAGCAACACTTTTTGACCTAGCAACCACCCATTTTTTTTAAATTTAAAGATGGTTCTTTAAATTTCTGTGGCATTTTACAAATGGGCCATTCTTTGAAAAGTGAAACTTTTTCGGAAAAATTGAAGTTTTATTTTTCTGTAGTTTTGTTCCATTTTTAGAATGATCCATGTGTAAAGTTTCATGAAATACATGATTTGAAGTTTAAAATGAAACTTTTTTACTCATTTGCATAAATTTACATATTTCAATATTTTTCTAATAATCATAATTCAGAAAATAATCAAGATATCAAAAGGATAATTAGCAAGCTCATTCTTCTCACTTTCCTGTACAGGTTGATACCAACTTTGTAAAAATTCAACCTTTCATTCTTTTCTAAACCCGATATTATAAAATTCCCATTTTTCCATTCATATTGTACATGTCACACACGTGACCAACCCAAAATGTCACACACGTGACCAGACGTTGCCACATAATTAAGTACTATAAAACACAACGGTTTGATATAATTCTCATTCATTGCTATTGTTGTACTTACAAATGTATAGTACTTCTCTGGTAATAAGATGAACATTATAGCTATTCATATTTTAAAGAATTTTCCAAATGAAATTTAGTTATGAAAAAAGCGCTCCGTGCGAAGTCACACACGTGACCCATGCCATTTGACCTCTGACATTGAGTTACGTAATCCTTATAAAATCTTTTGTGTTAAGTTTGAAAGAGTACATCATATTCAAGTCACATATGAAGTAAAAAATCATTATAGTCTCATACTTACTGAAATATAAGCATCCCATTTCAAAATTTGTCATGTTTTGGGTCACACACGTGACCAAGAATGGCCCAAATATACAATTTCATAATTATGAAATAATAAACAATGCATACAGCGATTGATATCGACGGTGCAACCCATAGTAAACATTTAAAGGGTATCCATGTATACTTCCGTGTTGCCTAGCAACAGCATTTTACCTAGCAACCACGCATTTAACTAATATGTACAGCTTCTTTTGCACGGTTTTTAACTTTTCTGCTTTTATGGCTTTTAATTCTTTGAATTCATAGTAAACATTGATAGTGCAGCACATATGAAATAGTAACAATTATACATAGTGACCAATATCGTTGCCTAGCAACACTCTTTGACCTAGCAACAACCCATTTAACTTATTCAAAGATGGTTCTTTACATTTCTGTGACCTTTTGCTGTATTTACCTTCAGTATGTTGAGTATATAGTATTTACATTTGATGATGCAATATTCCAAATGATTGGCATTAATAATATAGACTATTATGTTAGCAATAACAACATTTAAAACTTAATCAAGAGACACGGTTCTTTTTTTAGATTTGCGTTGACTGCTTTGGTCAGTGGTTATAAGTCCATGCATTTTGTATGTTTTGTACACATTTTTATAGTAAAATTATTATCTTTCAAATGTTTGCATTTTCCTATGAATGCAATTTCCTTAAAATGTCATTAGGTACTATTAATCTGTATCTATCTGTAAAATACGATATACATTGTTTATGTGTAAACATGTGAATGTTATATTAAGATTATAAAGCAACAGAGCATAAAACAAAGTATGGATGGTGCAACACATATGCGACTATCCATGGAGACTATTATGTTGCCTAGCATCAACATTTTAAATTTTTGACTTAAATTTAGTAGATTGTTTATCCTTCCTTAGCAATTTCCTGCTCTATAGGCCTGTTTTACTTTGTGTATTCAGTTAACATTGATTACACATGGAAACTGGTATGTTGCCTAGCAACATCATTCTGTCTAGCAACCACACATTGTATGATATATTTGGGAAATTCTTTCACATTTCCTGGGTACTTTCATGCTTTATAGGCTTACATTGAGTTGGGTTAGCGGTAAACCTTTTTGTTGCAACACACATATAATACTGTAGATTATCATATATTATCATGTTGCCTAGGAACAATATTTTACCTAGCAACCACCCATTTGACTTATTTTCAACGGGTTTTACACTGGCCTTCCTCGGGACTTTCATGTTCAATTGGGTGCACGTCGATCTGACTTAGACGCGAGAGATCCCCGGATCGAACTGACCATCGGACAATGCATGCGTCTTTTATCATCAAGCAATACATTCGAGCTAACTCTTAAGCGGGGTGTGAGGGCGACTTTGCCCCCTAATTTTCCAAATAGCCCCCTAAAATCAGTAGGTAGCCCCTAAAAATAACATGGGTATTATGTGAAATATTTTGTGATTTCCATCAGATTGAATAAGTAGCCCTCTAAAATTAAATACTAATTATTTTCTTGACTCTTGCTTTGTTATTGGCCTCCCCACGCAGGAAACGGATTCACGGAACAGTCCGTCCCTCGGATAGGACGATACAATGACAGAAAAGAAAAAAAACTTATTCAGGTTTCAGATCACAATACACAGAACATTTGCAAAGTGGCAGTGTCTGGCATGGAGTTAGAAAATATTTTGATCAAAGGGCCAATGAATAGGCAGTTTAAAGTGTTTAGAATCAATTTGATGAGGTTGCTAACTTGATTTAGGAGTAGACTTTAAGGAAATTATTATAACTTACAGTATCGGTAAGAATTGGTTTGGTGCATTGATTTGCATTCATTGAATTGAATTGAAGTTTATTATGTCCATGATCATTACATAGAAACTTGTTTTCCACTGGTTACATATATTACAATGAATTGACATATAAAATACAATTAAATCACATTCATAAACAGTATTATTCGACATCCATAGCAAACTACCATACGACGCGAGCTTTTTATTCTCCACTTAGTCTCGACCAAGGCGCACGCAGGCGCGTCACACACGTATGAACAAGAAAGAGGGCCTAGAGTTCAAGGGGGCGTATTCAGTGTGCTGTTTTCCCCCCACTGGTTCACAGTAAGTCTGTTTGTCTACCATGTCTACCGGTCTTCTCCCAGCCAATCCAAGAGCATCACACCCAAATTAAAGTCCGAATCCAATCAATGGGGGCAACTCGCTGATCGGTATTTATTATTATTTTCGGCATTATCATGATTTATCTCCTGTAAAGCAGGTGAAAATTGTATGTACAAATCATATATTCTAACAATGCTTACTGAATGTTTCGATGAAAAGGAATTTTGAGCATTGTTAGGACAAACAAAAAACCGCTAAATGTAGATATGATATATCTCGTCAACAACACGTGTTTGCATGGAGCACCTTCACGGGCTAGAAAAAAAAGAGTAGTTATCAATTGTAAAGTTGCAATGAAGTTGAAATATCGCGAATATGATCAAATTAAGAGGCCCAATTGGGTAGTATTTGACATTTTCCTCACTTTTACTGTATCATGAATATCTTTCCAACCAGCTACCCCATTAAACCATACATTGCCGGAACCTTATCATATGGGAAATCCAAAAAGAACAAACAAACACACATCCATTATAGTACTAAATCATCTGTAAGTGATGGATATCCATATCATTTCATTACAGGATTAGTCGATTATATTTATTAACATAATATTGTTTGAACTAAATTACATCTTGTCACACTGTTAAAGCGCTGTGTAAAAAAACGCTGTGTAAAAATGGTTGTTGAATCTTTTATACAACTTTAGGTGTAGCATGAATAGTTGTAGAAAGAAGGGTTGTGTAAAGCGGCCATTGTTTAAACGTTGTTGACAAGTGTTAAATCACGTGATAGTTTCGACCGCGAATTTACCGCGACAAAACCTCTTTTGTCCCCAGCAGACCAAGCGAACCGAGTTAGCGCAGTCAGTAGCGTGTTAGACTTATAACTCAAAGACCCCCGGTTCGATTCCGACCTTGCCGCTTTTTAGTACAATCCTTTTGTATTTGCTATTTCAACAACAGGGTTGTTGAAATGTATTCTAAACAACAGTTGTTGACAAAATTAGAACAACAGTTGTTGACAAAATTAGAACAACAGTTGTTGACAAAATTAGAACAACAGTTGTGTAAACTTTAAACAACTGAGGTTGTTGAATGTTTTCAACAACAGTTGGATGGTTCATAATTATGTTAAACAGCGGTTGTTGAAAATTTTCAACAAGTTGTTGAATTTGTTTACACAGCGTTTTAACAGTGCATGATGAAAAAAGGACAGGAAGGAAAAAAATATCATTACTGTTGTCTCAATGCTGAGAATCCATCTTAGAATTTACAGCAAAAACAAATTATCTATCTCCAAACCTCTGTGTTTCTGCGTCATCCAAACCTCTGTGTATCTGTGTCATTGTGAGCTTTAAATCTTATAATACGCTCCCGGTATACAATCATCACACTCATTCAGAGCGCATTTGCAGGAACCGGTACGGTATAGGTGCGATGTATTGTTTGCATACATTGACGTCTACTGCATAGTTATCTATTCTCATTTGCAATAATTATGATTAATTTCGTGCGTGTTTTGCACAAAATGTCAACGACGAAAGTCAAAACGCCATTTAAAATAATTGAAGGGAACAGTTTTGGAAAAAAACACCCTACACACACCTATCACGCGAAATAATTAAACATAACTAAGATGTTTATACAAAGATTTGGTCAGGAATCCACCTACTTATTCATATATTTTCAAAATTATCAAACTGTCAATGCATTGACCGATATCGCGAGATTGTCGATATCTCCAGCCCAGCGCTAGTGGTGCGGACAGGTGAGAACGAGCGGTGGATATATAGCCAAATATCACAGGCGGCCATTAAATTTCTTCCGATATTTCTGCATTTAAACATTTTTAGGTTCGGATTTTACCACACAAGCCCTTTTTATACGTATTCAACTATATTGATCAAAATTAATAGTTTGGCCATTAGGTTATATGTCTTTTCGGAAACTTTCCCAATACCCTTACTTGAAAAGTGATACTAATTGTGTTACTTATACGCAACATTCAGGGTAATTTGAAAGAAGATATTCAGGTTTCACATTCTCTGAAGTGAAATTAGACCACTTGTGTTATCAGTCTTTTTGGATTAGAATACTTCTCAAAACATGTCACATGTGTTGTGCGAGGTATGTGACAGATAATTATTGACTTGTATCAGACGATGCTAAGCGCAGCGGTCTTTTCAGTTCGCATTACGCAATGCGTGCATATAGTGTGTCCCTGTCAATGGCTGCCAGGAGTATACTTGTTCGTATCTATTATTTAATAAATCGGAATTTCACTATTTTCTATAATTGGCATTGGTATGTTGATATGTAAGTTTGTATGTGTATGATAAATCACAGCGTGGGTGTACATAGTAGCTGGTTGGGGATGTAGTGGGGCTGCATCCTGCCCCCAAGAGTTAAGAACACGGCCATAGTCGGGGGAAAGTACCTACAATTTGGACAAAACCATGTCATGTATTCGGGAAAATTCAAGTCATATAGGGCAAAATAATTTCATATTCAGACAACCCATGTCATATTTCGGCTAAATCATGTCAAATTTGAGTAAATTCATGCCAATTTAGGGCAATATCACTTAATTTTCGGGTAAAACCCTCACGTATTTGCACAAAATCGTTTTATTTACGGAGTAAAAAATACTTGTAGGGCATATCAGTGGTGCAAACCTTTTTTTCTTTCCTTTTTGTCTTGCTTGCCAAATGATAAACGTAAAGGATTGCATTCAGGCCCCCAAAAGCGGAAACAAATTGAATATACGACTATGAATCGAAGTACCGCAAGCATACATGTTAGTGTTATAATCCCTGTAGATGCGTAGGAATAATCTAATCTCCATCATTTTCGAAAAGGAAGGGAATTCCGGAGCAGAAAAAAATAAACTGGGTCAGCAAATACGATCCCGTCGTTCTTAAGTTTGGTCCAACCTTAATTCTCACTATAAAGATCTTGAATTAACTTGGAGTTGTCCTTTTCCCAAATACGGTTACAGTTTACACAACGTGAACAAAAAACGTATTACTTCGAACTCTAGAAGTTCTCACAGTTTGTTGTACATGTATTATCAATAAATAATCATAATTGAAGTGTTCGGATTCGAAAATCTCCCAAAGAGACTTTAAACCGTGTACAAAGATACTGTGTAAGCAAATATCGCTTTGTTCATTACTCGGTCATATGACATTCATTTGCCATGGAATTTTCAAACATCACTCAGTGGATAATATTAAAACACAGGATACACAGTTATCAACTCTTCAACAGTTTTGCTTTGCACACGTCAAGAAAGTAACTTTACTCGTAGATTATTTAAAGGGATAGTTGAGTTCTGGTGGAGAGAGTACAGTTGTAGTCAAACTTAATTTTAGTAACCAAAACCTGCACCATTACATTACAAACTTATAGCTATAACTCCACCTTGCTCAAAAGGAATACACAAATTAAAAACGACTAAGTAAAAAGCCTGTTATCGTTCAAAAAGAGCTGCTTAAACGAAAGAGGGCGCTTTCAAAAAACGAATTTGTTCCGGCCAATTGTGGCCAATGTTCCGTAGTAAAGATGGGTTTTGAGTTTTTAAATGTTTCTCTAATTACGGAAAAATTACTGAGTTGAAATGCGTTCTGGAATGCTTTTCAATTAAAGTAGAAATCAGTGGGGAGTAGGTGATGAAATCTGACATTGATTTCCACTCCACTCTTTTCACGAGTTAACAATGTTCCTGTTCTATGAAACCGTCACACATCATTTATAAGAATGTTCTGATTATATTCATATATGATTGAAGTGACAAGTATCACTAGGACAGATTGTATAGAGTTAATTGATCACAGTATGTGCATCACACGACTTTTATGCGTACATGCTTTCTCCAAAGGCAGAATGTTTTATCAATATTAATGTCCTGTAATTATATGCTTCGTTGTACTTTTAATTATGCTAATGCACACATTACAGGGATAGTACAGTTCTAGTAAAAAGATGATCACAAAATAATGATTACATAGAGAGATTACTAATAACTATTTAAAACACTTCTTGGTATATTTTTTAAGTGAAGGCATTATATAGATTGGTTTCTTAAGTAATTGAATACATATGGGTCCCACATTTATTCCAATTTGATATATTTATGGACATTTCAGCCATTTCCAAACAGATTTTGGTCAAACAAAGTTTAATCTGCCTTTAATATTATGTGCTCTTAAATAAGTTTTTCATTGCCTCACACATTTCTTTTTCTTCCTTGAAGCACCCCTTATACCAAAACTGAACTATCCCTTAGATTATGTTAGGTAACATTTTTGTAAACATGGTCACGTGTATAATGGTTTTAGTCATTAGAATTTGTGGATTTTTTTGTATAACCCACCTAAATAAGCAAGACAATACGAATATATACATTGCGGATGGTGATGATGTTGATAACACTGATAACAATGACGGTAAAAGTGACAATGACGATGTTGATATCATGATATTGATGATAATGGTGGTGATGGTGATAATGGTGGTGATGGTGATGAGGAAGAAGATAATGATGATGATAATGATGTAGTAGTCGATTATGTTTATAATGGTTGTGAAAATGCAGCTTATCACAATGAAAAATTTACCACCTTGCCCTAGGGTAGCCACGGGGGGCACGGGGACAAACAATTTCCCCTAACACAATTAGATACATTCCTATTAAAATAAAGAGCTTTCTTCCAATAAGTTCGTCCACGCTATGTCACATAACCTCCTCCCCCATACTATGTTAACCCTGCGTATGCCATACGGATAGAGTGGCATTCTTGCACGTATTAACAAGAAAGAGGGCTTAGAGTTGAAGGGGGCGTAATCAGTGTGCTGTTTTTTCCCCCACTGGTTCACAGTTCTGTTTGTCTACCGGTCTTCTCCCAGCCAATCCAAGAGCATCACACCCAAATCAAAGTCCGAATCCAATCAATGGGGGCAACTCGCTGATCGGTTTTTATTATTATTTTCGGCATTATCATGATTTATCTCCTGTAAAGCAGGTGAAAATTGTATGTCAAAATCATATATTCTAACAATGCTTACTGAATGTTTCGATGAAAAGGAATTTTGAGCATTGTTGGGACAAACAAAAAAACGCTAAATGTAGATCTCGTCAACAACACGTGTGTGCATGGAGCACCTTCACGGGCTAAAAAAAAGAGTAGTTATCAATTGTTAAGTTGCAATGAATTTGAAATATCGCGAATATGATCAAATTAAGAGGCCCAATTGGGTAGTATTTTACATTTTTCTACGCTTTTACTGTATCATGAATATCTTTCCAACCAGCTAACCCGTTAAACCATACATTGCCGGAACCTTATCATATGGGAAATCCAAAAAGAACAAACAAACACACATCCATTATAGTACTAAATCATCTGTAAGTGATGGATATCCATATCATTTCATTACAGGCTTAGTCGATTATATTTATTAACATAATATTGTTTGAACTAAATTACATCTTGTCACACTGTTAAAGCGCTGTGTAAAAAAACGCTGTGTAAAAATGGTTGTTGAATCTTTTATACAACTTTAGGTGTAGCATGAATAGTTGTAGAAAGAAGGGTTGTGTAAAGCGGCCATTGTTTAAGCGTTGTTGACAAGTGTTAAATCACGTGATAGTTTCGACCGCGAAATTACCGCGACAAAACCTCTTTTGTCCCCAGCAGACCAAGCGAACCGAGTTAGCGCAGTCAGTAGCGTGTTAGACTTATAACTCAAAGACCCCCGGTTCGATTCCGACCTTGCCGCTTTTTAGTACAATCCTTTTGTATTTGCTATTTCAACAACAGGGTTGTTGAAATGTATTTTAAACAACAGTTGTTGAGAAAATTAGAACAACAGTTGTTGACAAAATTAGAACAACAGTTGTTGAGAAAATTAGAACAGTTGTTGACAAAATTAGAACAACAGTTGTGTAAACTTTAAACAACTGAGGTTGTTGAATGTTTTCAACAACAGTTGGATGGTTCATAATTATGTTAAACAGCGGTTGTTGAAAATGTTCAACAAGTTGTTGAATTTGTTTACACAGCGTTTTAACAGTGCATGATGAAAAAAGGACAGGAGGGAAACAAATATCATTACTGTTGTCTCAATGCTGAGACTCCATCTTAGAATTTACAGCAAAAACAAATTATCTATCTCCAAACCTCTGTGTTTCTGCGTCATCCAAACCTCTGTGTATCTGTGTCATTGTGAGCTTTAAATCTTATAATACGCTCCCGGTATACAATCATCACACTCATTCAGAGCGCATTTGCAGGAACCGGTACGGTATAGGTGCGATGTATTGTTTGCATACATTGACGTCTACTGCATAGTTATCTATTCTCATTTGCAATAATTATGATTAATTTCGTGCGTGTTTTGCACAAAATGTCAACGACGAAAGTCAAAACGCCATTTAAAATAATTGAAGGGAACAGTTTTGGAAAAAAAAACACCCTACACACACCTATCACGCGAAATAATTAAACATAACTAAGATGTTTATACAAAGATTTGGTCAGGAATCCACCTACTTATTCATATATTTTCAAAATTATCAAACTGTCAATGCATTGACCGATATCGCGAGATTGTCGATATCTCCAGCCCAGCGCTCTAGTGGTGCGGACAGGTGAGAACGAGCGGTGGATATATAGCCAAATATCACAGGCGGCCATTGAATTTCTTCCGATATTTCTGCATTTAAACATTTTTAGGTTCGGATTTTACCACACAAGCCCTTTTTATACGTATTCAACTATATTGATCAAAATTAATAGTTTGGCCATTAGGTTATATGTCTTTTCGGAAACTTTCCCAATTCCCTTACTTGAAAAGTGATACTAATTGTGTTACTTATACGCAACATTCAGGGTAATTTGAAAGAAGATATTCAGGTTTCACATTCTGTGAAGTGAAATTAGACCACTTGTGTTATCAGTCTTTTTGGATTAGAATACTTCTCAAAACATGTCACATGTGTTGTGCGAGGTATGTGACAGATAATTATTGACTTGTATCAGACGATGCTAAGCGCAGCGGTCTTTTCAGTTCGCATTACGCAATGCGTGCATATAGTGTGTCCCTGTCAATGGCTGCCAGGAGTATACTTGTTCGTATCTATTATTTAATAAATCGGAATTTCACTATTTTCTATAATTGGCATTGGTATGTTGATATGTAAGTTTGTATGTGTATGATAAATCACAGCGTGGGTGTACATAGTAGCTGGTTGGGGATGTAGTGGGGCTGCATCCTGCCCCCAAGAGTTAAGAACACGGCCATAGTCGGGGGAAAGTACCTACAATTTGGGCAAACCATGTCATATATTCGGGAACATTCAAGTCATATAGGGCAACATAATTTCATATTCAGACAACCCATGTCATATTTCGGCTAAATCATGTCAAATTTGAGTAAATTCATGCCAATTTAGGGCAATATCACTTAATTTTCGGGTAAAACCCTCACGTATTTGCACAAAATCGTTTTATTTACGGAGTAAAAAATACTTGTAGGGCATATCAGTGGTGCAAGCTGTTTTTCTTTCCATTTTGTCTTGCTTGCCAAATGATAAACGTAAAGGATTGCATTCGGGCCCCCAAAAGCTGAAACAAATCGACTATACGACTATGAATCGCAGTACCGCAAGCATACATGTTAGTGTTATAATCCCTGTAGATGCGTAGGAATAATCTAATCTCCATCATTTTCGAAAAGGAAGGGAATTCCGGAGCAGAACAAAAAAATGGGTCAGCAAATACGATCCCGTCGTTCTTAAGTTTGGTCCAACCTCAATTCTCACTATAAAGATCTTGAATTAACTTGGAGTTGTCCTTTTCCCAAATACGGTTACAGTTTACACAACGTGAACAAAAAACGTATTACTTCGAACTCTAGAAGTTCTCACAGTTTGTTGTACATGTATTATCAATAAATAATCATAATTGAAGTGTTCGGATTCGAAAATCTCCCAAAGAGACTTTAAACCGTGTACAAAGATACTGTGTAAGCAAATATCGCTTTGCTCATTACTCGGTCATATGACATTCATTTGCCATGGAATTTTCAAACATCACTCAGTGGATAATATTAAAACACAGGATACACAGTTATCAACTCTTCAACAGTTTTGCTTTGCACACGTCAATAAAGTAATTATACTAGTAGATTATTTAAAGGGATAGTTGAGTTCTGGTAGAGAGAGCACAGTTTTAGTCAAACTTAATTTTAGTAACCAAAACCTGCACCATTACATTACAAACTTATAGCTATAACTCCACCTTGCTCAAAAGGAATACACAAATTAAAAACGACTAAGTAAAAAGCCTGTTATCGTTCTTAAGAGGGCGCTTTCAAAAAACGAATTTGTTCCGGCCAATTGTGGCCAATTTTCTGTAGTAAAGATGGGTTTTGAGTTTTTAAATGTTTCTCTAATTACGGAAAAATTACTGAGTTGAAATGCGTTCTGGAATGCTTTTCAATTAAAGGCATATATGCGTGGGTTATAAAGGGTAGTCAGCAAATTCCAACTCGAATCCACCGTAATCTCTCGAGGTAAACTCACGATATGTGTTGGATCGATCGAAGAGAGGTGCTTCGAAATATCTGAACAAAGGCCTTCTTATGAAATTGCATGCAGCAAACAAATTTCTCACGCTATCACCTAGGCATCAAACAGCGGCACTTTGAAGTCGGTTGCGGTTAAGCGTGTTACGTGATATTTTCGCTCGTAAACACTTCTGATGGATCTCTATTCGACTAGTACAAACATTCCGAACGCGACTATTTTTGATGCATTTTTGACTCGGGTATTCGGAAGTGGGACAGTTTGCGATCGCTACTTATAACTGAGCCAATGGGGATTACGTACCGTGCGTAAAAGTGCGCAAGATGGATCCACGCGTCTAATAACCCACGCATATATGCCTTTAAAGTAGAAATCAGTGGGGAGTAGGTGATGAAATCTGACATTGATTTCCACTCCACTCTTTTCACGAGTTAAACAATGTTCCTGTTCAATGAAACTGTCACACATCATTTATAAGAATGTTCTGATTATATTCATGAAGTGACAAGTATCACTAGGACAGATTGTATAGAGTTAATTGATCACAGTATGTGCATCACACGACTTTTATGCGTACATGCTTTCTCCAAAGGCAGAATGTTTTATCAATATTAATGTCCTGTAACTATATGCTTCGTTGTACTTTTAATTATGCTAATGCACACATTACAGGGATAGTACAGTTCTAGTAAAAAGATGATCACAAAATAATGATTACATAGAGAGATTACTAATAACTATTTAAAACACTTCTTGGTATATTGTTTAAGTGAAGGCATTATATAGATTGCTTTCTTAAGTAATTGAATACATGTGGGTCCCACATTTATTCCAATTGGATATATTTATGGACATTTCAGCCATTTCCAAACAGATTTTGGTCAAACAAAGTTTAATCTGCCTTTAATATTATGTGCTCATTAATTAGTTTTTCATTGCCTCACACATTTCTTTTTCTCTCTTGAAGCGCCCCTTATACCAAAACCGAACTTTCTCTTAGATTATGTTAGGTAACTTTTTTGTAAACATGGTCACGTGTATAATTGTTTTAGTCATTCGACTTTTTGCATTACCCACCTAAATAAGCAAAACAATACGAATATATACATTGTGGCTGGTGATGATGTTAATAACGATGATAACAATGGTAAAAAGCGATAATGACGATGTTGATATCATGATATTGATGATAATGGTGGTGATGGTGATACTGGTGGTGATGTTGATAAAGAAGAAGATAATGATGATGATCATAATGATGATGTAGTAGTCTATTATGATTATAATGGTTGTGATTATGCAGCTTATCACAATGAAAAATTTACCACCTTGCCCCAGGGTAGCCACCGGGGGGCGCGGGGACAAATAATTTCCCCTATCACAATTACATACACTCCTATGTAAATATAGAGGCAAAAGTGAGACCCACAACAGTTCGCGTAACCCCCTCCCCCAATAAGTTCGTCCACGCTATGACACATAACCACCTCCCCCAATGCAGGATCTAGGTTAACCCTGCGTATGCCATAAGGATAGCGTGGCATTCTTGCACGTATTAACAAGAAAGAGGGCCTAGAGTTCAAGGGGGCGTAATCAGTGTGCTGTTATTTCCCCACTGGTTCACAGTAAGTCTGTTTGTATACCGGTCTTCTCCCAGCCAATCCAAGAGCATCACACCCAAATCAAAGTCCGAATCCAATCAATGGGGGCAACTCGATGATCGGTATGTATTATTATTTTTGGTATAATCATGATTTATTTCCTTTTGTTATAAATAATTGTGATGGTTTGCGTCACCCTGTAAAGCAGGTGAAAATTGTATGTAAAATTCATATGGGAAAAAAAAAGAACAAACAAACACACAGTCACATTAAAGGGATAGTTGAGTTCTGGTAAGGAGAGTACAGTTTTAGTGAAACTGAATTTTAGTAACCAAAACCTGCATCATTACATTACAAACTAATAGTTATAACTAGAAAAGGAACACAAAATTACAAATGACGTAGTAAAGATCATGTTATCATTCAAAAAGAGCCGTTAAAACGTAAGAGGGCGCTCTCTAAACACTCATCGGTTTCAACCATTTTGAATAAAATATTGTGCATGTGATGCTTTGTTGAAATAGTGATTAGATAGAGAAATAACCAACAACTATTTAAATACCTATTTTGTAACTTTTTTGAAAAGAGGAAGCATTTTTTTGAATTTTTAACGGCTGGTTCAAAATTCTCTAATAAACCCGGGGCCCCGGGTTTATTACAAATTGTTATATTTATGGATATTTCAGCCGTTTCTGAACCGATTTTGATCAAACAAAGATGATTTTATTGTTTAAATATTATGCTCTTTCAAATTTTACACTCAGTTTTTCATTACCTCACAAACCAATTAAGTAGTCTAGCGCCCTCTCTACCAAAACTCAACTTTCCCTTTAAAAGACCATTTGACTTCAAATACAATTCATAAAGGCAATTATTTAGAGAAAGATAACATTTTATAATAAAATCTAGCAAGGTAACATTTCAAATACTACTCCTCAGAGGTATAGGGGCGTGTGCCTATTCCAATTAAAACAAAGATATTATGATGCTATACAAACAAATTAATGATAGTTTCTTTACATTTTCAGCTATCTTCATATTGAAATGTCATCATTTGTCTTTATGTTTATAAACAAGGACCATTTCTAAAAATGTCATCGAATTTGGTATATATTTTTGTTTTAAGTTTTAGCAGTTTTAATCTGAAAATTTTAATTTCGGCAAATGAGCTTTGGAGGTAATAAGCAATATTGAAACTTGTAAGCTAAATATGACATGGATACAAATAGCACGACAGCTTGAAAATAACAATACTAAATAGTTAAATGGATATTTGGTGTATGTTATTAGTATGATAGAAGGTCTTCCTATTTCACTCTGAAAAAAGAGGAACACTATTTGGATGGTAAACATTCTTTTATTTTGGATGTTTCGTTTTGCATCATATAGGAAAAAGCTACGTACAAATTTCAATGTTCTAGTTTAAAAATAATAAATTCCGGTCCCCCATATGTATGATAAATTACTTGATCCTGAATAATTAGTCATCTTGATAGCTACCTTCTACCCTTTACCCCTTTTCTGAAAGTTGGGAATCCATAGTTTATTTTTAAATACAGTTTAACATTTTGATGGAAACAAATCCTCCACCCCACTTCGCCCGTTACATCCCCATATTAAGGCGATTTTGAGACTTTTAATCGCAACCGTTTATGATCGATCGCAACTCTTTATGCAACATCCATATAGTACTCAATCATCTGTAAGTGATGGATATCCATATCATTTCATTACAGGCTTAGACGATTGTATTTGATTAACATAAGAATGTTTGAAAATCTCCCAAAGAGACTTTAGACCGTGTACAAAGATAATGTGTACGCAAATATCGCTTTGCTCATATGACATTCATTTGCGATGGAATGTTACATACATCACCCAGTGGATAATATTAAAACACAGAATACACAGTTATCAACTCTTCAACAGTTTTGCTTTGCACATGTCAAGAAAGTAACTACTAGTAGATTATTTAATTATTGCGCTTTACTCATAATTTGATACTAGAATAATGGCGCAGAAGCAACACAAGGCGAATCTAACCCGTTAATCTGGAACAAGTAATGATGTGTAATTACACAGCAAAGATTGTTCAGGAAGTGTAACTAGGGATAGAATACAAATATTCCAGAGTGTATACACGATGTTTATGTTGATGATGATGATAACGATGATGTTGATGAGGATGATGATGATGATGATGATGATGAGGATAAGTTTTGATGAGGCGGGTCATGATGATGGTATTATGATGTTAATGGTGATTTCTGAAAGCTATCTTGGTATCGCAGTGAAATACTCGAACAATACTATTACAGTGATCCCGTGGTAAAATGTGAAATGGTGATTAAAATGGGAAAAAAGTTCAGTTCAATTTGAATTCAAGGGACTCAAACTAGCACACTAACAAACATGCAGAGAGATGGGAAGATGCATGCTCCAAGAAGTCTAAACAGGCCGGGCTACTTAAAGAGTCTTCGAAGTCACAATGTAGCAATACATTTATTAACTTTGCGGCTTATTTCGTTTATTAAAATGCATAATTATTATCATGGATACAATTCATCTGTTTTAAAAAGAAAAAACAAACAAAATTTGTTTGGTTTGCAACGAAAAAATTTTACCCCTAAGTTACTACAGCTAGTTCTTTCGTACGCAGCACAAATATTTTAATATCGCTCTAACATAAGCGTTAAAGTAGTAATTTATTTTTCTTTAACTGATTTAGGGGACTAGAACTTGGGTGTTATCCAGCAATGCGTGGGTGAAAGATAAATATTTTAATGGCTCATCCGGGGCGTTGCTTTCATTCAAAAAGGCAATTATTAACTGAAAATAGTGCTGTTCAGAAACCGGAAAGATGGGACTATTTTAGGGCTTAAATGTAAATGTTAAGTTTAAACAATCTAGGTGATTTAGAACAAGAACGAGAAGAAGATGGATACACGAAATTTATTAGATAAAAAAAAAATAACTTAGCCCTGTTATGAAAAAAATAGTGTTTACATTTTGTATACACTTATCGAATACGAATCAGTATGAAAAATGGTCATATGACTTGAATGTAAATTTGAGAGATTTAACTCAATGACATAATAGATTCGGAATTGTATATTGGGTATCGCTAGACACAAAGATTCGTGTATTTCAATTTCAATTTATCCACCGTCGTTTGGCGACGAATGATTATTTATATAAAATAGGTATACACAATTTCTCCAGTTTGTAATTTCTGTAATAAAGAACCACACAGTTTGTTGCATTTGTTTTGTACATGTTCTATAATTCAACAATTTTGGTCAGATATAAATGCCTGGTTATTAAGAAAAAATGTATACACTCAACAATTCTCGTACTTATAATATTTGTTTTGGTTTCGGCGAAAAAACTCACCATCTGACTAATACAATGATATTTTATGCAAAATATTTTATTTATAAAACAAAAAAAGTGGAGACCTCTCATTTGATATGATATTAATTACATTTTTTTACATGTTCAATTGTTTATTCTGAATTGTATTGTATCTGTTATGCAGGTCGAATGTTATAATGATCAACGATTGTAAATGTGTTTGATTTGAAGCAATATAAAAAAAATTAAACAATCTAATAGAGAGATAATCAAAATATATATGTTTTCAAGAAATATTTTATTACGGTTTGTTTGAAATTATGGAATAACATGTGAGACCAAAATTGTACACCAAATTTGTCATTACATTACAAATAAATAATATAATGGACAATTGTACTTTTGGTACATATCATAGAAAAATAGTAATTATAATTCTACCAAGTTTAGATGCCACTTTAATATTTTATCACCAATATGAAGGATTCATACAATATTGAATATGTTAATGAAATCGGGAATAAGTCAACGCCATCGACTTTTATTCAAATAACTTTATAAAGTTTATTCTGCCTTATTATGTGCTCTTTTAAATGTCATAAATCGTTTTTCATTGCCTCACACATTTCTTTTTCTTTTTTAAAGCGCCCCTTATACCAAAACTTAACTATCCCTTGAATTGCGTTAGTCAACTTTTTTTGTAAACATGGTCAAGAGTATAAATGTTTTAGTCATTCGACTTTTTTTGAATTTGTTGTTTTACCCACCTACATAAGTAAAACAATACGAATATGTACATTGCGGATGGTGATGATGTTGATGACGATGATAACAATAACGGTGAAAGTGATAGTGATGATGATATAATGTTATTGATAATAATGGTGATGTCGATACAGGTGATGATGGTGATGAGGAAGAAGATAATGATCACCATGATGTAGTAGTCGATAATGATTATAATGGTTGCGATAATGCAGCTTTTCACAAGGGAAATCTTATCACCTTGCTCCAGGGTAGCCACGGGGGACACGGGGACGAATAATTTCACCTAACACAATTAAATACATTCCTATACAAATAAAGAAACAAAAGTAAGACCCACAGTAATTCGCGTGTCACATGTCACATGTCACATAACCCCTCCCCCAATACAGGATCTTAGTCAACCCTGCGTATGCCATAAGGATATAGAGTAACATTCTTGCACGTATTAACAAGAAAAAGTGCCTACAGTTTCAGGGGGCGTAATAGTGTGCTGTTTGTTTTTTCCCCACTGGGTCACAGTTCTATTTGTGTACGTTTTTTCCCCAGCCAATCCAAGAGCATCCCACCCAGATCAAAGTCCGAATCAAATCATGGGGGCAACTCGCTGATCGGTATGTATTATTTTTGTTTGCATTATCATGATTTATTTTCTTTTGTTGTAAATAATTGTGGATTGCGTCAACCTATAAAGCATGTGACAATTGTATGTACAAATCATATATTCTAACAATGCTTACTGAATGGTTTGATGAAAAGGAATGTTGAACATTGTTGGGACAAACAAAAAAACGCTGAATGTAGATATGATATATCTCGTCAACAACACGTGTTTGCATGGAGCACCTTTACGGGCTAGAAAAAAAGAGTAGTGATCAATTGTAAAGTGGCAATTAAAGGTAACGTTGAGTATTGGTCAAACTTAACTTTAGTAACCAAAACCTGCACGCTTACGGTACAAACTAATAGTTATAACTTCACCATGCTCGAAAAGTATACACAATTACAAACGACAAAGTAAAACCCCTGTTATCATTCAAAAAGAGCCGTTACAACTCAAGTGTCAAATTAACTCTAGGGAGAAGCGCTAGCGTTCTAGGTCCTCCTAATACGGGACTGTAATGCGCGGTAATAGTTACCGCGCATATTCATGTGTATCGCAATCGCCGTTCGCCTTTCGCATCGGCGCGCCACGGCGGCCATCACGATCATCTTTCGTTCAAAAATATGTTCGGAGTCGCGCTAACACAATGGAGAGAAGTCGAGGAGGCGCATATATATCTCTGATTTTTTGCGGAATGGAGGGACAAATCATAATTTTAATCCACCCGATAGTTGGATCACATAATGGAGAGTGAATTGGTGGTAAGTACCGTATATGTATAGTTTTAAGCACAATTAGCGTGCTTACAATATTCATTTTCAGTACCGTATTAAGAGGACCTAGAACGCTTGCGTCTCGCGCTAGCGTTCTCTAAAAAGTGATACCCGGACGTCAATCACTTTTATAAATATTTTGAAAGCAAATTTCACAACAATTAGAGCATTTGAATGTGAATTATTATTATTTCCCATGTTTTTTTCGATGATCTTTCATATGGAACTGAAATCAACCAAATCCATTTGGGGGGCACTTTGGAAATTACCAATACTCAAGGTTACCTTTAAGTTGAAATAACGCGTTTTTGTTCCTGAGGCCCAGTAGGGTAGTATTTGACATTTTTACGCACTTTTACTATATCATGAATATCGTTCCAACCATATAAGCTACCTCTTCAAACCATACATTGCTGGAACCTTAGCATATGTGACATACAAAAAGAAAAAACACATTACATGACGATAAGATTTAGAATTTAAAAGGCAATTATTTGGAGCAAGGTAACATTTGAAACACTACTCCTCAGAGATATAGGGGCATGTGCCTATTCCACTTTAATCAAAGATTTATGATGCTATACCAACAAATTAATGATAATTTTTTTTTACATTTTCATCTTCATAGTGAAATGCCATCATTTGTCTTTATATTTATAAACAAGGACAATTTCTCAAAATTTCATCGAATTGAGTATTATATTTTTTTTCTTCAAGTTTTAGCAATTTTATTCTGAAATTTTCATTTCGGCAAATGAGCTTTGGAGGTAATAAGCAATATTGAAACTTGTAAGCTAAATATAATAATGAAATGGATACCAATAGCACGATAGCTGGAAAATAACAATACTTAGTTAAATGGAAGTTTTGTGTATGTTATTTATATAAAGGCATACATGTTTATGTTTTCGTATGATAGAAGGTGTTGCTATTTCACTCTGAAAAAAGAGGAACACTATTTGGATGGTAAACATTTTAAAAATTTTGGATGTTTCGTTTTGCATCATTTAGGAAACAGCTACGTACACATTTCACTATTCTAGTTTTAAAATAATCACTTCCGGTCCCCCATATGTATGATATGTATTACTTGATCCTGAATAAATAGTCATATTGATAGCTACCCCCTACCCATTACCCCCTTTCTGAAAGTTTAGAAACCTTAAGATTATTTTAAAATAAAATTGTCAATTTTGATGAAAACAAATCCTCCACCCCACTTGGCCCCTTAAATCCCATATAAAGGCGATTTTGAGACTTTTAATCGCAACCGTTTACGATCGATCGCAACTCTTTATGCAACATCCATATAGTACTCAATCATCTGTAAGTGATGGATATCCATATCATTTCATTACAGGCTTACAGGCATATTTGATTAACATAAGAATGTTTGTACTAAATTACATCTTGTCATGATGAAAAAAGGAAAAGAAGATCATTACATTTGTCTCAAAGGTAAGACTCCATTTTAGAATTTACTGCAAAAACAAAATCTCCTAACCTATGTGGCTCTGCGTCATCTAAACCTCTGTGTCTCTGTGTCATTGTGAGCTAGAAATGCCCTGGATCTAGTAAATTTGTTGACATGCAAAAAGTGATGAGTGGTTGATACAATGTATATTGTTGTTGTATGATATGTCTACTGGGTGTTGTGTGAAAATCTCAAGTTAAATGGACGTTATATGGCCGAGTAATGAGCAAAAAAAGCAAAGTGATACTCACTAACTCATTGAATTAACTTTGTACACGTTTTTCGCGGTCCAGTGGATAATTTAACATCTAAACACTTCAATCGTAAATATCTTTTTAACGAAAAGATCTTTTCTTTCCCTTTGTTGTCTTGCTTGTCAGATGACAAACGTGAAGGATTCCATTCGGGCAAAAGATAGCAGCCCCCTAAAAAAAAGTGTGTTCATACACCCATGAATCGCAGTATCGTAAGCATATGAATTATGTTGACGTTATAACTGCTGCAGATGCGAAGAAATAATACATTTGATATGAGCAAAAGTAGTCTTAAAGTTCTTTAAAAACGAATGTGTTGGAGCATTATATACGCTTCATCATTTTATTCGATTGTTCGACTGTGTTTTGTTTCAGGTCAGTAAATAGCGAATGAAAAGGAAGGGAATTCCGGAGCTGAAAAACTGGGTCAGCAAATATGATCCCGTCGTCCTTAAGTTTGGCCCAACCTCAATTCTCACTTTTAAAATCTTTTATTAACTTGGAGTTGTCCTTTCCCCATATACGGTTACAGAATTACACAACGTGAACAAAAACGTATTACTTTGAACTATAGAGGTTCTCACAGATTGTTGTATTATCAATATCAATAGAAATGATTGAAGTTTTCGGATTTGAAAATCTCCCAAAGAGACTTTAAACCGTGTACAAAGATAATGTGTACGCAAATATCGCTTTGCTCATTACTCGGTCATATGACATTCATTTGCCATGGAATTTTCAAACATCACTCAGTGGATAATATTAAAACACAGGATACACAGTTATCAACTCTTCAGCAGTTTTGCACATGTCAAGAAAGTACAGTGAAACCTGCTAATGCGACCACCTGTCTATATGCGACCATCTGCTCATAACGACCGCTCTCTGGTCCCCCCGTGAAAAATCATGTGTTAGTGACCTGCGTAATGCGACCACCTGCCTAACGCGACCAGCGACCACCCCATTTGGGTCCCCACGCACGTTTAAACCTGTGTATAGCGACCAAAAATAGCGCTTGAGCGACCAAGGCACCAAGAAGTTTGCCTTTGGTTGCTCAAGGCTCCAATTTTGAGCATGTCAATGCATAAAATAATTCATTAAAAAGGCCTAATCGACAACAAGTGCTTCAGACTCATAAACAAAGATTATTCGTTCCTGATCACTGCAGTACCTAAGACACTTCACTCAACATCACAACCGAATTTGATATCTAACAAGTATTTTAATAGCCTAGGCGGGGTGTTTCCCCATGTTTCTAATTATGTTCAATGATAATCCGTGTTACGACCAAACGATGCATCTTGACTTCAGAATTCTATAGAAAACTATTTATGAGCATTTAAATGTGCAGGTGAATCTCTCTAGTCTATTGATGAGTAAATAAATTGACACATTTTGCAATTTCAATTTCACGTATAAAACAAAGATAATCGTACATGTACAAACATATATCATTTGAAATGTAATGCCAATCCGTGTATACTGTAGTTTCAATTTTTGTTTTGGTTGTGCATGCAACAAACACTTGAATAAACTACTAACACGAGCGTGTACCGATGCCATTCAATTACACATGTGCATATGGGCGACCAGAAATTCAAACTGGCGGCCTACCTGTCTAATGCGACCACCTGTCCATAGCGGCCACTTTTCGCCGGTCCCTTGAGTGGTCGCTATAGACAGGTTTGACTGTAACTAGATTCTTTAATTATTGCGCTTTACGCATAGTTTGATTGCGCAGAAGCAACACACATGTGCAAAAAAGTGATGTTACTACAGCTAGTTCTTTCGTATATATACGCAGCACAAATATTTTAATATCGCTCTAACATACACGTTAAAGTAGTAATTTATTTTTCTTTAAGTGATTTAAGGGACTAGAACTTTGGTGTTATGATTGAAAACTGGTAGTTGTTAACCAGCAATGCGTGGGTGAAAGAGAAATATTTTAATGGCTCATCCGGGGCGTTGTTTTCATTCAAAAGGGCAATTATTAACTGAGAATAGTGCTGTTCAGAAACCGGAAAGATGGGACTATATAGAGAGATAATCAAAATATATATATTTTCAAGAAATATTTTATTACAAATTGTCGAATACAATGTGAGACCCAAGCTGTACACCTAATTCGTCATTACATTATTACAAACAAATAATTTTAGAGCGCTTTCTCTGACTTGTACTGTCAAATAATGTAATGGACTGTACTTTTGGTACATATAGAAAATTATTAGTTATAATTCTACCAAGTTTAGATGCTACTTTGGTATATAATCACCAATATGAAGGATTTATACAATATTGCATGTGATATATATGTAATCGCGAATACGAGTCAACGCCAGGGACTTATTCAAATAACAGTTTATTTGTAGATATGTCAGTCGTTTCTGAACAGATTTCGATCAAACTACCGTCGTTGTTTTTTTTTTTCCGAAATATGTCTGCTCTTGCATTTGTACACATAATCTTGTTATCCCCGAAAAATAATAAGTTTTTGATGAGCCCCCTTAGCCAGAACTTTACCTCCCGTTATACATTAATCTTAAAGGGATGTAGTCACCGGCGCCGATTCCATCCGAAAACACAATGCATTGGGGGGGCGAGCATTGTTTGTGAACAATGCTCTGCCCCCCCAATGCATTGTGTTTTCGGATGGAATCGGCGCGCCTGGATGTAGTAACATCCTACTTAAAACTCTAGCGATGTTTTGATTTCCCTTTCGTTAAAAATATATTTACGATTGAAGTGGTCAGATTTTGAATTATCCACTGGAAAGTTATAACTGCATTGTACAAAGTCAGTGTGTTAGCGGATATATCTTTGCATTTTCGATCATTACCTGACCACTCAGTGGACATATCAGAATATCAGATCACACCAGTACATATTTTACGAACCATTCACCACTGTTTGCATATGCCAATACAGTTACTAGATCCCTTTAAAGGGAACTAGTAACTTTGTTGACATGTGCAAAAAGTGATGAATGGTTGATGCAATGTATATTATTGTTATCTCATATGTCCACAGGGTATTGTGTGAACATTTCAAGTCAAATGGACATTGCATGGCCAAGTAATGAGCAAAAATGCAAAGTGATATTCAATAACTCACTGCACTCACTTTGTACACAGAAGAAAAACTCGCCCGGAGTTTTTCTTATCTGAATACTTCGATCGTACATATCTTTGTAACGAAAGGGAAATTTGAAAAAACCGAAACCTGTCCCATGATTTTATTGTTGATACGAATACAACAAGGTATGAGGGAACCGCTAGAATGAAAAATTTATTTTGAGGATTTGGACAATGTTACCAAGTCCCTTTAACAACGGATTTATTACGGGAGCATGGAATAGCATGTTTTCAATATATGCGAATACCACATCTGGCAGGCAATCTTAGATATTCACCATGCATTGCCTAAAGAAGAAGTGCAATTGGCTGAAATGAGTAAGCATGTTGAAATAAAATCAACTCAAACTGAAACGATCGAAGCTCATTCGAGCCAATCCGATTCGGAAACGACAAGTGTTAGTTTTGGGTGTATTATGTCGCATCCTAGATCCATCATTGGATATCATTGGGAGATTTCCATTAAAATGCCCAGTTTCGACCATGGAATTTTTTCTTTTTTATTTACAGGATATGTGATGAGTTAATGAATCGATATTTTAACAACTAGTTTACCTTTATGTTTTTCAAATACTTACTAAAAATCAATTTCATTATATTAAGGGTGCAATGTTCCCTTTTCGAACAAGAAAACGGATACGCCGACAAAAAAGGAATTGTCAATAGTATTAATGAATACATAAATCAATCAATGCATTTCTCGCCCAATCAATAAATAATTCACTCACTCAATCAATCAATAAGTAAATCCATACACGCATAAATACATACCTAAAAACCTACTACATAAATTGATATAAGCAGCTAGATTTATATCGGGAACGACCATTTTCGTGAACAAAAATATATAGTTATAATAATAATAATATATATTTCGATAGCGCAATTTGCAAAATAGCTTCTAAGCACTTATTAAGTGCATACAGAAACATAAGTGCCAGGATAAGCATAATTATTATAGTAACACAATTTGACAATTACAAAGGAGCAGACTTTGGCACATGGTTTTCAAAGTTAATAATCATAAGTACGAATGTTGACAGGTAGATTATTTAACAGGCATGACAGGGAAGTAGAATGAGAGGCTCTCTTTGTTCAAAAACCAATCACGTTAACCAACATCAATTGATGAAAGAGGCAGAATATAAATTTTTTAGGAAATAAAATTTTCTGTTTCAGTGATATAATGCGGCACATAAAGGTAAGTTGTTATACTAATTTCAATAATTTGATAACCCAGGACTATCAATTTAACATATCATAATAGTCTCCGATCAAATCCATAAATAGGGCCCATAAATATAATCACAACGAGACACAATTGTGTGATAATAATACTAATAATAGATTACATTTGTATAGCACTTAATACAATGTTTCTAAGCGCATTATTATAACCCTTGGTCATCAGGTACAGGTCAAACCCGCACAATTATCTTGCGCACCGTCTCAACTCCCTGGGGAGCATGCTAGCCCAGCTGCCCAACGTGCGCTGAATGCTAATTAACATCCGACCAAGTACCCATTTATGCTCCTAGATAGAGAGCAGCAATGTGGATTAATTGTCTTGCTGAATGACAAACGGAGTGGGCTGGGTTCGAACTCGGGATCTCGAGATCGGAAAGCGCGCTCTACCAATCTTGCCACACCACGTAATGAGAATTATTGCACGTAAATCGTCAGACAATAATGACATCTGCACCGGAAATGTGTGATGTCATTACCCTTTACATTATTAAATTAATTTAATATTTCAAGTTATGAATATATCAATTATACATTATTATAACTGTGACATTGTCTAAATGATAAACACAAAATGTGAGGGGAAATAATAAAAAAAGAGGGACAATTACCAAAGACGTATAGTGGTGGCAGTAATGATAGTGATGATGTTGGTGTTGATGATGATGATGATGATGATGATGATAATGGTGATAATGATGAACATGATGATGTTGGTATTGTTGATGATGATGATGATGATAATGATGAACATGATGATTAAGATTATGACGATGATGATGATGATAATGATGATGATGATGATGATGATGATGATGATGAAGAAAAATAAGAAGATGATGATGGCAATAATTATGACGATGATGTTGATAAAAATGAAGACGATGAAGTTGATGATGATGATAAGGATAATACTATTGCTGATAATCATGATGGTGATGACCATGATGATGATTAGATAAATGATGATTTACACCAAATTTAGTATTTGTTCCACATATTGCTAAGATGATGACGACTTCGACGACTTCGACGACGTGGGTGATAATGACAGAATCAATGCTACTGTAATGACTTCAAATAGTTATAAATCTGTGGACGTACCTCTCGTTATGTAAGTGTAGGCCTTCTGTTCTAGTCTTATCCGGGCTCATGCGAAGGAAGTCAGCAGCGTTAACGAAGACCAGTGGCAAGATCAGTTATGGAGTAGCCCTCTTCAAACAATTTGAATAAGTAGAAACGTCTCGGGCACAGTTGGGAAAGGAGCAACCAACCACATTCAAGCACCAAGTGTCAATAACATTTACAACAGAACTGAGCGTTACAACCCACACCCCCTTATTCCCAGGGCCATTTCCACGCACGAATGCACACCAGAGTGCATTGGCCATTGAACAATATTATTGAGAGTAAACATCATGGATATATACTTGTTAATGAATTGATAAGAGAGTGGGTAACATTGCCACAAATGTATGGTCTTGGGTCGCGGCACGGTATGTATTCACATCTCCACCTCAGTCATGTAAGTGGCTTAGCTAAGAAGGAAGGTGGGAGGGTGGGGCAACCTCCACCCCTAGCGGGTATTGTTACCTGTCTCTTACGCCATTACCCCCTCGTCCCCTTTCTTGGCAAAAAGTATACATGTAAGTAATTTAATAACACACAGAACTGTACTACGTATTTATTGTAGCACCATTTTCAGGAAAAGACTATCGTCGATTATGGTATAATTATTATGTTTAATTTTCCAGAAAACGGTCAACCTTCTATATGAAAAACTTTGTATGCGTTTTGAGTGGGTCAAATTGTATGCTGTCATGGATATTTATCAAAGACAAGATTACCATAATGTTACCTTTATCCCCATATTAGATTTGTTCGAGTAACCACTTGTTGCGTGCCCACGCCTTGGAATGCATGACTACAAGAACCGATGCTCTATCCAAAATGCATAGAGCATCAAGTCATGCATGCCAAATCGTGGGCACGTTTTGGTAGAAATTACCCACTTGCTTAATTCACATAATTTAAAGACAAAGCTTTACCTTTTCAAAATATGTTTGATATACCATTGTCTCTAAATTTACCTGACCCGCTGTATGTTTCACAAAATTTTTGACATTATTTGTTGTGTAGCATAGTGCGTAATGTTCTTCACCTCATTGCATTGTAAACATATATATTATTGTACAACATGCACGTTTTCTTCCTCTCTTTTACAATGCGTACGTATGAGGACTTGGTACATCAGCTCTGAGAAGAGTTTATCTACTCGTGTCCACTAAGCGATCAAACACAAACAAATTATGACATTCAAATACCATTTGAAACTGAAATAAGAATATTCTCAGTGGTCTTACGCAATAGGGGACTTTAAAGGGATCTAGTAACATTGTCCAAATCCACAAATTTCATAATAAATATAATGGTTCTCTCATACCTTGTTGTATTCGTACTACCAAAAGGAGCATGAAATAGGTTTTGGTTTGGACAATTTCTATTTTTTAAACAAATATTTACAATTGAAGTGTTCGGATTTCCAATTATCAACGTCTACTAAATTTAGTGGAAGCTACGAGAGGGCCAGTCCTCTGGTAACTCATGTGATTAACTTTCCCTTATCCATTCGATAAACGCCGAGCGTCTGGCTAGAAGGCAGAGGGTACAATTTTTAAAGTATACGAAGCCTACTTTTACGACGGCTCTTGCTCGGGCTAATTAAGTATCGTACACAAAATGAAGCACCTCCAAATGAAACTTTATATTCTCAGCGTTCTAAAAACCTTTCTTTTATTCAATTTGATTAGAAAAAAAAATCTGTCAAAATTTGGATATAAAATTCATCTCTTGTATGGCCTCGCGAACACAAAATTCATGAAATTGGTCCTCCTGAATTTCCACTCTTATTCAATAAATATTGTACGAATTAAATTCTAGTTATTATTGCTTTTTATTAATATTATTGTGTATTTATTGTTTATATAAAAGTGTACCTAGGAAAATGGCAATGATATATATTTATATTATAAAACTGACTGATTTGCCAACAAATAAACAATGAACAAACAAGTCAGACTCAAAACACATTCCTTTAAAAATCAACCAATCCAAGGGAACCACACCCGTTAATTGATAACAATAGATTGGAAAACCAAACCCCCATTATACAATAACTTTTATTAGTATTTCTCACACTGAAATCCAGAAGCAAACAAATACGAAACAAAATTTAAAAAAACACTGTGCAAAAAAATACAGAATAACGTCGTAATCGCAAATGATTACAAAGGTCACGTCCCCATTATAGAGCAATGTACACAATCCCCTTTCACAAGGGTCTTTTGTAGCGATCGAGGCGAGACATGTGCACGTTGCAGAAATGATGTACCCTTTCATTAAAATCTTTTGTATGCTTGTATTACGATTAATCCATTCGAAATGCAATAATATGTGTACCATTGTTGGGAGGGGGCGTACCTGATCAACTACAGTACTGTGTCGTGACACCCCATTCAAAGTACTGGGTGGTGCTATATTTATTAAATTATGCAAATAATATGAAGTATAATTTGAATTCTATTAATAATAATGAAGTACAAGTAGAAGAGGGTTAGCATTTCCGAGTGTTTCGGACAGTGCATTATCACAAAAGGTATTCAAAGTAGTTAAAATTCCAACGACTGGAGTTCGCTACTTCGCTATCGCGCCTATAAAGGGGCACGTTCTCAATAGGTATTCATCTTTTCACAGGTTTAAGCGAATAATTCAAACAAATATTTATGTAGTCTCACTGTACCATCAGTGATAATAACAATAATGATAATATAGCGCACCTTCCATCTCAAATATCCAAAATGCGCTGAAACATACCACCAAGTCCAAACACTATTTTATAATATAGATATAGGACATTGCAAAATCATATTTTGCCAATCATGTCAACTTCTGTGCCCGTGTATAATGGGTGGGTTACACCAAAGTGTCACAGGGTGGGACCCTCTTCTACTTGTACTTCATTATTATTAATAGAATTCAAATTATACTTCATATTATTTGCATAATTTAATAATTCTATTACATAACACTCGTACAAGCATTCAGAGGGTTAGCATGTTCAAAGTAAGATACAGAAGTTGACCCGAAATATACTATAGCTATAGGCCTTGACATGAACAGAAAGCATGTCACAGAATAGTTCATTACGATGATTGAACTACTGTCATCAGAGGTACAATGATCCCCCTAAATTCGTCTGTTTGCTTTTCTTCTTCCTGTTGTCCACAAATAATCGCAATAGAAATTGGAGCGAGTCAATCTCTTTGACCTCGATAGACGTTGGCGAAAGGTAAAGAAAGTTATTATGAATATACATATGTCCTTTCTTGATTATGTTCACGTTTCTAAACTTAAGATACTGTCCGCCTTTTGCAAGGCAAAATACATAGGTTGCAAGATTATTGTCCTATATGAACGAAAATAAATCTTAGAGCCTGCCTGACAATGTGTGGCTTAAATCCTCCACTTCGTGGAGTGACTTTGATTTTACAACGTAAAAAAGGATAATCGGTCGATGTGACCGTGTTTTTTTTCTTTTTTTTTTCTTCTTTTCTGATTCACAAGCCTCCATGTTAGCTATTATAGCGGTGCTAATTACTGATCTCTATGCGACCCTCGCTCCTTGACCGGAGTATGGCGGATTGAAAACGGTTAGCTAATTTAGGCAACTTCAATTTCACCGCTGAACAAACATGCAGGTTATACTATGCATGCCAATAATCACAAGAACTATGCTGTACTATAGGTCAGGCATATCAGATTGACTGATTGGCGTGGTCAGGGATTTGCCGTACGACTGCTTAAAATATAGAATACATATCCCAGATTCGTAAAACGAAGAATTCTGTTTGTTATTTTTCTACTCTTGAGACTTTCACCGTGGTATACATGTCAAGTTTATTCAATGATGTCACATGGATGATTTCAATATGGTTGCAATAATATTATGGTGATTAGAGCTGGCCAAATGTATTTGGTCAAAATGACGAACAATGAAGAGAGGACTTCTTCATCTTGTCTCATGGTTGTGTTGCTGCTATTCTATTAGCAGAATCCAAGTAACAATTATTGTTCATCTCGCGGAACTGGGCCAGCGGTATACATCCTAAAAGGAGTGGATAACACACAAGTTCTCTATTAAATGTATTGTATTATCAAAACCTCCTAATTCCATGGTCTTATCTTCCGGACGGTACTTATACTACTTATAGTTGACGTCGTCTTTAACAAATCATCGAAGAATGTCGCCTTACTGTCATTTATTGAACATGAAGAAACACGACAAAGTCTGTGACCTGTAAGCCCGTACAAGTATATGAGATACCAATTTCTGTAAATTGTGAAGGTAACATATTCGGTTTACGTAGTAGTTGGTCAAGAATATATATTTAAACTCAATTAAATAAATAGAGTCGCCCGAATCGTTTCTGTACGAAGGTTTGTGAGGCTATGACTGAATATTCCGTCCCCTAGTACCAATTACTACAAGGGGATGTCGTCCCACTGCACGACCATCGATGTGATGTGAAGAACAACAGAACAAATAAAATCTGTATGAACCGATAGTAACTTTACCTAAGGAAAGTTTCTTACTTAGTTAGAAATTATTTCAACACTAGTTGATATAGAATGCGAGAGTGGACTGATCTGATCAGTCCACTGCTGACAGGCTGATTTAGATTGCCTGCTAGTCTGATCGCTCAAGGAGAGGCCGATCATACCCGAAAGAGCAAGTCGCAAACATGGCAAAAGGTCCGCCGCATCCCAGCATCGCCCGAAACTGGCGTACTAATTAATCCGTTTTCGCTGGAAAAAGGATGAGCGGGCGACAAACTAAGGCCACGGTCGGGTATTCCAAACGGGCGATTATTATTGCAGATCGTGTTGTATCTGTCTGCAGATTATTATGAGTTTTAGAATGAGTAAGAAGATCCCCTGATATCGGACAACGGACAACGGACAACGGACAACTATCAACAGGTGCATTAGGATCATGTTTTTGTTTTCTTTCTTCCTTCGGTAATCTTATTCAAGTTACCAACAGGTTAGCCTCTTCGGTGCTTTTGCTTTTGTCCCATATAGGGACCTGTAATTAATACAACTTTTTGCCACAGCCATCTGATACCCATCCGCACTTGTACACTATCTCCATTCCCTGGGGAGCATTGCAGCAGGTGCTACTTTATAGTGCACACATGCTTTACACACCCTCATTCATGTCAAGTACTCATATTGCACCTGGGTAGGGAGCAGCAATATGGATAACGTGCCTTGCTGAAGGACACAAGTGCTGTACTGGGGGAATCGATTTAGGATCGAACTCGGCTCCCGTGCTCGCAGTCAAGCACCTATCAGACGTATACCGAGACCCGTCTGTAATTTTAGATGTCTGGTTCAAACGTAGGTGTAATAACACAGGAACGCAGGGGTCCGTGAAAGTAGACCCAACTCCTCATGCCACGCATTTGATTAAAGAAGACGAACAACGTCTTATTGCCCATATTGGTATACGAACGATTGTGCATGTCAGAAATTCACTTATACATGTTTAGTAGCGATTGATTATAAGACGTCCGAGGGCATCAATATTGGTATACGAACGATTGTGCATGTCAGAAATTCACTTATACATGTTTAGTAGCGATTGATTATAAGACGTCCGAGGGCATCAATATACGTTGATTCATCTCCGGGACACAAACCCCCTGAAAAAGGGGAATAATCATTCTGACACCAAGCTTCCAACATGCTTCTGTGAATATAACAATATAGACTGGCGGGTCATAAATATGGAAAGAAAGGTCATCTGGCGACCGACCCTGTATCCACCTTCCAAGCTTTCTTGTTGTATTTGGACGTAGTGGCATCAAACAATAGAAGACGCCATTATTCCTGAAGAGACCTTGTCCATTCCAGTTTCCAGCTATATACACTTCGACACGAAAGAACAAAAGTGAGCCAATAAAGCTGGCGAAGCCATGCACTTTAACTAAGTACTCTGTTTAGGGTCCATGGTTTAAATAACATGTCACCCTTATCGTGATGTTTGTTTCCTTCTCTGTTTTAAGACTCAATCTCCTTCCAATTATAATGAAGATTGCAGAACAAAAGTTGTATGCTTTTTGACGAATGTCCTATCTGACATAAAGGGTATGAATCCCGACATCCACAGTCTCCTTGGAGATGTTTGCTGGTCATCGGTATTGAATAGGCATATGGACTAAATAAATACACAACCCGACATAGCACCATCATGTGCATCGAAAATTGAGCCTCCCAGCCTGTACACGGGAATGTGTCCGGGGAGGGGCTGGTTTGGGCTTAACGGAAACCGACCCAACACGCAAGCCGAGATACCTGGGGTGGGGTACCGATTGAGGCTTTCCCGGCGCCTCATGCCCAGCTGGCAACTGGTTTAATTGTCTCGTCATAGTTAAACCATCCAAGGCTAACCGTCGAAATTTGTCGACATGCATCTCCCTCCTGTACCCGTCGGGCGCCTTGATCGGATTAAAAATATCCGCAATGCATATATATAACATGACACATGTAGTCTGGAGGCCATCCGTCGACACCTGGATGTATCCTTTGCCTGGAGCCTATGCCTTTTTGCATTTAGGCGTTGCTCGCCCGGCAACCGAAGCCCCGAATCCCTGGCCCACTTGAGGGGCACGGGTGGCCACGGCATTAGAGATCGATTAATATACATTACTCGTGTAACCTTCTCGATTGCGTCCTTCTTGGAGGTAGGCTGCCCGCTTGGGTTATAGTCTTCCCACCAAGCGTTATTACGGGACAAGACACGGTTTCTAATTCCTCGAAGATGGCGTCAAAGTCCTCTTACCCCATAAAACTGGGGAAAAGTCCACCTACCCTATACAACTGGGGCAGATATCACATACCCCATACAACTGGGGGAGAATCCACTTACCACAACTAGGGTAGATTCCACTTACCCCATACAACTGGGGTAGATTCCACTTAACCCATACAACTGGGTTAGTGGGATATATTCGAACGTTCCAAGTGGGTCATACGACTGACCCGTTGTTTGCCCTTAAATAATATAAATTAATAGACAACAACAAGTAGGCGCATCATACATGATGTATGTTATTACCCTGTACGATTCCTCTATAATCTCGTCACTCGACATAGTTGCACTGTAGTCACACTAAAGAAAGATGAATACCTATTGAGAACGTGCCCCTTTATAGGCGCGATAGCGAAGTAGCGAACTCCAGTCGTTGGAATTTTAACTACTTTGAATACCTTTTGTGATAATGCACTGTCCGAAACACTCGGAAATGCTAACCCTCTGAATGCTTGTACGAGTGTTATGTAATAGAATTGCTGATCACCCAAACAGATCGTATGGAAAAATTGGTAACAAAAGAGATTTTTTTTTAAAGTCCCCGATCGTCCGGATTTTGGGTCCCCTGCCTGGCGCCCACCCTTCCAAGTTCAAAAACACCTTGACCTTAATCTTGACCCCTCAAGGTCATAGGTCCAATTGGGGTCAAAAATGAATAGTAGACTTTCAGGTCTCTTAAAGGTCGCGAATCTGCAAAATGTTGGTACAATTGATCGGCGGTCACTTTAAAGAAGCCATTGGCACTATGACCTTGACCTTGACCCCTCAAGGTCATATGGAAGAATTGGTCAAAAACGAGATTTTTTTTTTTAAAGTCCCCGATCGTCCGGATTTGGGTACCCTGCCTGGCGCCCACCCTTCCAAGTTCAAAAACACCTTAACCTTCATCTTGACCCCACAAGGTCATAGGTCAAATTGGGGTC
Organism: Echinarachnius parma; assembly: GCA_037951105.1. NCBI lineage: Eukaryota > Metazoa > Echinodermata > Echinoidea > Clypeasteroida > Echinarachniidae > Echinarachnius > Echinarachnius parma. The sequence continues at coordinate 44,458 of JBAMJV010011272.1, forward strand.
AAAAATGAATAGTAGACTTTCAGGTCTCTTAAAGGTCGCGAATCTGCAAAATGTTGGTACAATTGATCGGCGGTCACTTTAAAGAAGCCATTGGCACTATGACCTTGACCTTGAACCCTCAAGGTCATATGGAAAAATTGGTCAAAAACGAGATTTCTTTTTTTAAAAGTCCCCGATCGTCCGGATTTTGGGTCCCCTGCCTGGCGCCCACCCTTCCAAGTTCAAAAACACCTTGACCTTCATCTTGACCCCTCAAGGTCATAGGTAAAATTGGGGTCAAAAATGAATAGTAGATATGTACGATGTTTATGTTGATGATGCGGTCGCCGTTGCATGTTTACTCGCCATACGATGTCAACAAATTGTTTTATGCCCAGGTCACAAATGATCCGGGCGCCGTACGATTTTTCTCAGTACGGCGGATTTTCTACGATTTTGGGAAATTGTGATATCGTACAATGTCTGTGGTATTTTAGAGTAGCAGTCACATATTCTCCGGGGCCCGTACGATGACCTTTGTCTTAACATAAAATATAAATCGCACGGCTCATGTAAACACAAACTTAGTGCTCGTAAGGGTGCCGTACGGTGCTCTTACGGTAACTCCACAGTGCATGTTTACTCGCCATACGATGTCAACAAATTGTTTTATGCCCAGGTCACAAATGATCCGGGCGCCGTACGATTTTTCTCCACACGGCGGATTTTCTACGATTTTGGGAAATTGTGATATCGTACAATGTCTGTGGTATTTTAGAGTAGCAGTCACATATTCTCCGGGCCCCGTACGATGACATTTGTCTTAAAATAAAACACAAATCGCTCGGCCCCCGTGAACACAAACTAAGTTCCCGTACGGGTGCCTTACGGTACTCTTACGTGAATCCACGGTACCCGTACGATTTGAGTGACTAAATATTCAGTCTCAAAATCGTACTGTGCCCGTGCGATGCCCTTGTGGTGCCCATGCGATGCTCTCTACGATGTGTCTACGGGCTTACGGCAAGTACAAAATCGTACGATGCATTGTTTTTGTTTAACTCCGCGTTAAACAAATTGTTGACATCGTACGGCGAGGAAAAATGCAACGGCGACCGTACGATAACCACGGCACCCGTGCGGGCGCCGCAAGATTCCCGCAAGATTTCACCTAAAAGTGGCATCCTAAGGGCGCAGTAGCCCAAATCGGAGCATTTGTGACCGTAGCATTACGCGGAGTTAAAACAAAACATGCATCGTATAATGTTTTACTTACCGTAAGCCCTTAGACACGTCGTAGAGAGCATCGCACGGGCACCGCAAGGGCAAGCTAGCTGCACGGGCCCAGCACGGAAACCGTAGCATTTTCTCAAATATCGTACGATTTTGTGACTGAATTTGGGGCCACTCAAATCGCACGATATCGTAAGAGTATATTGCGATGCCCGTACGGTCCCGTAAGGCGTCTGTACGAGCGCCTATATTGTAGCTACGGGATCCGTGCGATATGATTTTGCTTGAACTCCTGAAATCATCGTTCGGTCCCCGGAAATATGGGACCGCTACACAAAGATATCGCAAACATCGTACGATATCCCAGCTCCACAAAATCGTAGAAAATCCGCAGAACATTTGTGACCTAGGCATATTACTAATACAGTGATGATTATTAAAATGATGATTAAATGGCAAACAAAAATTAATTTCACTTTCAATTCAAGGGACATAAACTAGCACAGTAACAATCATGCATGCTCCAATGATAGCAAGAAGTCTATACAGGCTACTTATATCTTTGAAGTCACAATGTAGCCATACATTTATAAATTGTGCCGCTGTTATATTTTTAGTTTATTAAAGTCGGAAACAAGGATACGATTAATCTGTTTCGAACATTTTGAAAGAACTTTGTTTGGTTTGAAAAGAAGAAAATTGTACCACTAAATTACTACAGCTAGTTCTTTCATACGCAGCTAAAATATTTTAATATCGCTCTTTCATAAAGGTTAAAGTAGTAATTGATTTTATTCTTTTACTGATTTAGAGGGGACGTCTGGACGATTTTCAGCAGTTTTCAGGGGAAAGTACAATATTTGAGGAGTCTATAACCCTTTTCCCGATGAGAAAAGACCATCAGAATCATTCACAATCAGTTTTTGAAAAAATAAGGTAATTCTTCTTGTTCGAATCGGCCGCGAGCAGCCTCGAGTAGAATCTGTCCCAGGATGCATTGCGCATGACGTAGCAGCCTCACTTTCATCAGCCCTCTGCCGCAAAATTTGCAGCCCACGGTCGTCCGGCCGCCCGCCAGCGCAGCACAGGCAGCTGAACCGCTGCTGCGCGGCGGCTTTATCCGATCGAATCTCATAAAGCGGTCTGCCAAAATGCAGTGTTTCGCGCTCAAATTCATCTTTTTATACGGCAATAAAATGACAAGTATCGATGCTTTGCTGGATTTATGTAATATTTACGGAAATATAGTTACAGAACATTCAGAATTACCTCAGTTTTGAGCAAAATATTACTTTTCCCGAAGTCAAACAATCAAAACTCAAGCGCTTGTTACGCGAGCGAGACTTTCACTAAGCGATTGAAAATAGCAGAAAATCAGATCGTTTGCGAACGTTGCCAATTTCTGGGCTGCGATATCATATAACGTGTAGTATGCGTATCATACACGTAGTCTACCCCATTCGCAAATTGGCAACAAAAGAGCGCTAGGTTCAGTTCATTTGGTCCGAGCGAGTTAGGAAATTATCGGGAGATTATCAGCGCATTTTGTTGCCGTTTTTGCAGGTAATTGTTCTCGTATTTGTTTTAAAAGCCTTGCAAACATGTAAGTAAAATAAGAGATAGTCTAGAATAGGTGCGACCGTGATAATCTTGCATTTTCGTTCCTTTCGAACGGCACTTTTTAAGAGTGCAACTTACAAGGCAGTTGGCGCGCTAGCTATCTACCTCTCTCGCAGCGTGGGGCCTGCCGAAACTCTGGCAGACCTTCTAGTGCTCGCTCCGGCTCGAAATTATCCTCACAGACGACTCGATTCCTGCAATATTTGTACGTTTTGACGTCAAATGTGTCAATTCCAATGTTGGCGAGCCATCTAGCGCACCCTTCCCTCTCATTTGCTGGGTTGGGAATGGCGAAAAAACTCCTTTTCTGGCCATTGCCTGGCTTATTCGAACATCCAAACGCTTGACACATCGGCATTTTAGCAAGCGAAGTGAAGCAAAATATAGCAGCCGCTTCACCGCGGTAGCGCGCGCAAAGTGCGGCTGATACGCCACGCCGTCACGTGATCTTTCTCGCTAGCGTACAGAAAGTGAACAGTTACGATTCAAAACTAGTCACACTAAAAATTCGATTGTGACAAGTTTGGAGGGTGTTTTTAAAAATTAAAAGTAGGTAGTTTTGGTCTTTGATTTATGTAGATTATGGTAGAATTGTTTACAAATCGTCCGGACGTCTCCTTTAAGGGACTAGAATTTGGGTGTTATGATTGAAAACTGGAAATTTATCCAGCATTGCGTGGGTAAAAGAGAAATATTTAAATGGCTCATCCGGGGCGTTGTTTCCACTCAAAAGGCAATTATTAACTCAACATAACCGGAAAGATGGGACCACTTTTGTTTGTTTTGTTTTTAGTTTCTCTCTTATCTCTGTCATTAACGTATAATTAGTTGCCTTATAAAGATGAGATTCATATGCTTATTCTATAATTATTTATATTGAATCCAACTGTCTATATTCATATTTAATTGAAATATATATCATTTGAGTATCATGGCCCCCCTCTTCTTGTTACTTAGCCAATATTTCACAACTCATTGTATTTTAGCTCGGTTGACCGTCTGCTCAAGCTTTTGCTTATAACGGCGACCTTCTGATTTCTTTCTTTACACACGCAATGGCCCAACGTATAATTTACTCTTACTCATGTATTATAAATGTTGTTCTATATTTTGTATATTGTTTGCATACCTTATGTTTTATATAATTATCCATATTTGTTGTAACTGATTTGTTTGATTGCAGAAAATAAAGTCCTTGAAATGAAAACTTTGTGGGTTAAATGTTAATTTTAAATTTAAACAATCTAATAGGGAGATTATCAAAACACATTTGGAAGCAACTGTGGCATGTTTTCAAGAAAGATTTTATTTCGGTTTGTTTCAAATTATCGAATACCATGTGAGACCAAAACTGTACACCTAATTTGCCATTACATTATTACAAACACATATTTTTGGAGCGCTTTCTTGCTGACTTGTACTGTAATAATGTTACTGTACTTTTGGTACATATCATAGAGAATCAGTATTTATAATTCTACCAAGTTTAGATGCTACTTCGGTATATAATCACCAATATGAAGGATTTATACAATGTTGAATATTATGATATGAATGAAATAGCGAATATTCAAAGCCAGCAACTTTTATTCAAGTAATTTTATTTGAAGATATGTCAGTCGTTTCTGAGCAGATTTCGATCAAACTACCGTTGTTGTTTTTGCCGAAATATGTCTGCTCTTGCAATTTTTACATTTAATCTTCTCATGCCCGAAAAAGAATAAGTTGTTGATGAGCCCCCTTAACCAGGACTTTACCTCCCGTTAAACATTCCTCTTAAACGGATGTAGAAACATTGTCCAAATCCACAAATCTTACTGACAACTCTAGTGATTGTTTTATTTCCCTTTCGTAAAAAATATATTTACGATTGAAGTGTTCAGGTTTGTTATCATCCACTGGAAAGTTATAACTGCATTGTACAAAGTCAGTACTATGAGTTAGTGGATATACCTTGGCATTTTCGATCCTTACTTGACCATATAATATCCATTTAACGTGATTTTTTCTTACATATTACTCAGTGGACATATCAGATCACACCAGTACACATTTTACCCATCACTGTTTGCATATGCCAATACAGTTATTATATCACTTTAACGGATTTAGTATGGGAGCACGGAATAGCATGTTTTCAATATATGGCAAATGCAACATCTGACGAAAATAAGCTCATTCGAGCCATCCGATTCGGAAACGACAGGTGTTAGTTTTGGTTCTACCTGTCGCATCCTAGATCCATCATTGGATATCATTGGGAGTTTTCCATTAAAATGCCCAGTTTCGACCACGGAATTTACTCTTTTTTTATTTACGTAAGTTAATCAATCGATATTTTAACAACTATTTTACCTTTATGTTTTTCAAATACTTACTAAACATCTATTTCATTATATTAAAGGTGCCATGTTCCCTTTTAGAACAAGAAAACGGATACGCCGACAAATATGAAATTGAAAATAATATTAATGAGTACATGAATCAATCAATGAATTTCTCGCTCAATCAATCAATAATTCACTCACTCAATCAACCAATAAGTTAATCCATACACGCAAATTGCAAAATAGCTTCTAAACACTTATTAAGTACATACATCAACAGAAGTAACATACATAAGTGCCAGGATAAGCATATTATAGTAACACAATTTGACAATTACAAAGGAGCAGACTTTGGCACATGGTTTTCAAAGTTAATAATCATAAGTATGAATGTTGACAGGTATATTATTTAACAGGCATGACAGGGAAGTAGCATGAAAGATATTAAAAGGCTCTCTTCGTTCAAAAGCCAATCACGTTAACCAACATCAATTGATGAAAGAGGCAGAACATAAAGTATTTTTTTAAGAAATACAATTTTCTGTTTCAGTGATATAATGCGGCACATAAAGGTAAGTTGTTATACTAATTTCAATAATTTGATAACCCAGGACTATAAATTTAACATATCATAATAGTCTCCGATCAAATCCATAAATAGGGCCCATAAATATAATCACAACGAGACACAATTGTGTGATAATAATAATAATAATAATAATAATAGATTACATTTGTATAGCGCTTAATACAATGTTTCTAATTGCATTATTATTACCCTTGGTCATCAGGTACAGGTCAAACCCGCACAATTATCTTGCGCACCGTCTCAACTCCCTGGGAAGCATACTAGCCCAGCTGCCCAACGGGCGCTGAAGGCTAATTAACATCCGACCAAGTACCCATTTATGCTCCTAGATAGAGAGCAGCAATGTGGATTAATTGTCTTGCTGAATGACAAACGTAGTGGGCTGGGTTCGAACTCGGGATCTCGAGATCGGAAAGCGCGCTCTACAAATCTTGCCACACCACGTAATGAGAAGTATTGCAAGTAAATCGTCAGACAATTATGACATCTGCAACGGAAATGTGTGATGTCATTACCCTTTACATTATTAAATTAATTTAATATTTCAATTCATGAATATATCAATTATCCATTATTATAACTGTGACATTGTCTAAATGATAAAGACAAAATGTGAGGGGAAATAATATAAAAGAGGGACAATTACCAAAGAGAAAGAAACATGTGAAATGGTTGTGCATCACATCATCAGTATCATTTCGATGATATATATAATCTTGCTCTCATACCATCTGGTTAAAAAAAAAACACATTTCAAAAGCAACGTTAAAACTTAAGATTAAGATTAAGATTATGACGATGATGACGATGATGATGATGATGATGATAATGATGAAGATGAAGATGATGATGTTATGTAAGTGTAGGCCTTCTGTTCTAGTCTAATCCGGGCTCGTGCGAAGGAAGTCAGCAGCGTTCACGAAGACCAGTGACAAGATCAGTTATGGAGTAGCCCTCTTCAGGCAACTTGAATAAGTAGAAACGCCTCGGGCAAAGTTGGGAAAGGAGCAACCAACCACATTCAAGCACCAAGTGTCAATAACATTCACAACAGATCTAAGCGTTACAACCCACACCCCCTTGTTCCCAGGGCCATTTCCACGCACGAATGCACACCAGAGTGCATTGGCATTTTGTAATGAATTGATAAGAGAGTGGGTAACAATTACCATAAATGTATGCTCTTGGGTCACGTCACACTATTTATTTCCGTCTCCACCTCTGGGGCTAATGCTTAGGTCACAAATGCTCCGATTCGGGATACGGCGCCCGTACGATGCCACTTTTACGTGAAATTTTGCGGGAATCTTGCGGCGCCCGCAAGGGTGCCGTGGTTATCGTGCGGTCGCTGTTGCATTTTTCCTCGCCGTTCGATGTCAACAAATTGTTTAACGCGGAGTAAACAAAAACAATCGTACGATGTTTTACTTGCCGTAAGCCCGAAGACACATCGTAGAAAGCATCGCTCGGGCACCGCAAGGGCACTGCACGGGCCCAGCACGAACACCGTAGCATTTACCGAATATCGTACGATTTTGCGACTGAATTAGGGGTCACTAAAATCGCACGATATCGTAAGAGTATCTTGCGATGCCCGTACGGCTCCCGTAAGGCGCCCGTACGAGCACTCAGATTGTAAGTACGAGAGCCGTGCGATTTAATTTTGCTTGAACTCTCAAAACCATCGTATGGTCCCCGGCAAATATGTGACCGCTACACAAAGATATCGCAGACATCGTACGATATCCCAACTCCACAAAATCGTAGAAAATCCGCCGTAGGTAAAAAAATCGTTCGTTGCCCGGATCAGTTGTGACCTAGGCATTAGCTAAGAAGGAGGTTTAGGGTGGGCCAACCCCCACCCCTAGCGGGTATTGTTACACGTCTCTTACGACATTACCCCTTGTCCCCTTTCTTGGCAAAAAGTATACAAGTAAGTAATTTAATAACACACAGAACAATACTACGTATTTATTGTAGCAACATTTTTAGGAAATGACTATCGTCGATTATAGTATAATTATTATGTTTAACTTTCCAGAAAACTTTGAAAACCTTTTATATAAAAACAAACTTTGTATGCGCTTTGAGTGGGTCAAACTGTATGCTGTCATGGAAATTTATCAAAGACAAGCTGACCATAAAGTTACCTTTATCCCCATATTAGATTTGTTAGAGCAACCAATTGTTGCGTGCCCACGCCTTGGCATATAATATGACTACAATAACCAATGCTCTATCCGAACTGCAAAGAGCATCAGTTCTTGCATAGAGCATCAAGTCATGCATGCCAAGTCGTGGGCACGTTTTGGTATAGAATGACCCACTTGCTTAAATCACATATAAAGACAAAGCTTTGCCTTTTCAAAATATGTTTGATATACCATTTTCTCAAAAAATTACCTGTCCCGCTGTATGTTTCACAACATTTTTGCCATTGTTTGTTGTGGAGCATAGTGCGCTATAATCTTCACCTCATTGCACTGTAATCAGATATATTATAGTATTAAATGCGTGTTTCTTCCACTCTGTTACAATGCGTACGTATGAGGACTTGGTACATCAACTCTGAGAAGAGTTTATCTACTCGTGTCCACATAGGTGAGCAAACACAAACAAATTATGACATTCACATACCATTTGAAACTGAAATAAGAATATTCTAAGTGGTCTCACACAATATACATTGTCTAAATCCACAAAGTTTCATTGAAAATATAATGGTTCTCTCAAACCTTGTTGTATTTGTATTACAAATATGAACATGATACAGGTTTTTGATTGTACAATTTATATTTCTTAAACAAATTGAAGTGTACGGATTTTCAATTATCCACTGGAAAATGTTAACTGTGAACAAAGTCATTGCAGTGAATCTGCGAATGTCTGCGAATGTTTGCTCAATAGTTAAAGTTAAAGTCCTCCCCGTGCCAATGTTGGCACATAGGCGGCGCCTAGCTCCGAATCATCAGCCCTAGGCCACACGTCTACTAAACTTAGTGGAGGCTACAGAAGGGGGCCAGTCCTCTGGTTACTCGTGTGATTAACTTTTCCCTCTCCATTTGATAAATGCCGAGCGTCTGGCTAGAAGGCAGAGGGTACCATGTTAAAAGTCGTATGACCCGGTCTGGGTTCGAACCCGGGACCTCCCGTGCATGAGAAGGACACTCTAACCGCTAAGTCACTATGCTCGTTTTTCTTTTGCTCATTAGTCGGCCATAATAATATCCATTTATCGTCAAATCTTCACACATTACTCAGTGGACATATCAGTTCACAATAAAAAAAGAAAGTAACTAGATCCCTTTAAAGAAATAACATAATTTTGTTTCCCGAATGCCCATGATCCGCTTGAAAATAATGCTCCCAGCGAATTGAGATCAAAATCGAACATAGTAGTAGTATAAGTAGTAGTAGTAGTAGTAGTAGTAGTAGTAGTAGTAGTAGTAGTAGCAGCAGTAGTAATAGTAGTAGAAGTAGTAGTAATAGTAGCAGTAGTAGTAGTAGTAGTAGTAGTAGTAGTAGTAGTCGTAGTCGTAGTAGTCGTAGTAGTAGTAGTAGTAGTAGTAGTAGTAGTAGTAGTAGTAGTAGTAGTAGTAGTTGTTATAGTAGTAGTAGTAGTAGTAGTAGTAGTAGTAGTAGTAGTAGTAGTAGTAGTAGTAGTAGTAGTAGTAGTAGTAGTAGTAGTTTTCTTCAAGATTTGTATCCTTAGTTATTCATTTATTCTGCCGATTTTGTTGGTCGCATATCTCAATAATGAATTAATCAATTGTCATGAATCTTCGCTTGATGATATATCATGATGAAATTTCGCGCATGTGCATACAGGGAAAAAATATGTCCATATCGATTTGTTGGGGTCACTTTACGTTCAGCCAGCGCGAAGTTGTACTAGTGGACAAAGTTGTTGTACGCGAGTATATCTTTGTTCGACTGCTCTTGCTCGGGCTCATTAGTATCGTACATAAAATGAAGCATCTGCAAATAAAACTTTATATTCTCAGCTTTCTGAAAACCTTTCTTTGATTCAATTTGCTTAGAAAACAAGTTCCTTTAACATTTGGATATACAATTCATCTTTTTTATGATTGGCCTATCTCGCGCAAACAAAATTCATGAAATTGGTCCGGCCGAATTGCAAAGTTTTAACTTTTTCCACCCTTATTCAATCAATATTATACAAATTAAATTCTAGTTATATTGCTTTTATCAATATAGGTTTCCCCATCCATTTTCAAACAATCGTCATTCAATTTCATTAATTGTTAACTTAAATTTCGTCCAGAAAGTCTTTCGCCGATTGTATGAAATGATTGATTTCGTCATTCAGGACACAATTTGTTTTTTCGCAACCAACTTGGTCAATGACCCGATCGTTTTAGTCAAAGCTCATTCAATGTTGTCCGATCACTCCTGCCGGTGTACAATGTGATGATCAATTTCGTCATTGTGCATTTAATTTCGTTATTTCACATTCAAATTCGTCAAACAATATCGAAAGCTGTATTTGAAATTTTGTTTCATCATCCTTTCATTATTATCCTTTGTATATTTCAACCCAGTGTATATGTATGTTTTGTGTCCCGGAAATTCATACAATTTGTATAGTCTATCGTCTATTGAAACTTTTTTGTATTTTATGTATCATTAATTTTATATGGTAATGTGTCTCCCAACACAGATCTATTACATGGATAAATCAATCTGAATTTTGGTCAATTATCGTTTTGTGAATCTGTTTATGGAAGTCATTGATTTTGAAATGAATTGTATGAGCTACAATAAGAAAATACATATGACCAGAGCAACCAGACTATACATGACGAATGTGAACGACTTAGTCTTGAAATCGAATGACCAGGCGGGACGAATTTGCAAATTGACGAATTAGAATGAGCAAATTTTGAATTTGAATGACCATTGATCAGAATGGTAAATGACTAAATCGAATGTAGCAATTGCAATTTCCTGACTTCTCGGGACTTGTTTCCAATATGTAGCCTATAATTATCTCTATTTTGTGTAAATTGTAATAATTAATTTGTAATGTTTTGTTGGAAGCAAGAATAAAATTAAAATTGAATTTAAATTGAAATTGAACATTGAAAATAGCATTGTTTGAATTTGATTGACGATAGTGTAGAAATGGATGGAAAAACCTATACTATTGTGTATTTATTGTTTACCGTACTGACCGGCGTAATCGCCGCAGCCGCGTAAACGCCGCATGCCGACTTTGAGCAACATAATTTGAAAACAATTAAAAACGGGTGCACAAACGGCCAGAGAAACAAGCAGAATAATGGCCAGAAAAGATCATGGGAGATGCCCGAAACGGTAAAATTCTCCAGTGATCACGAAATGAAAAGTTCTTTGTAAGCAATCAGTGATATAACAAAGATGCTCGGAAGCGCAACTCAACCAAAAGCCCCCAAAATTCCACCGATAATTCCATCGAAAGACCATGCATGCACTGTAACATGCATGCAACCAATAACACACTGCCAAAGGCCGGCTTGCATGCATTTTACCGACTAATAAAAGTCAAATTTTGACTATCGCCGCGTATTCGCCGCATCCCGACTTTGGGTTTTATTTTAAAAGAAAAAGTATGCGGCGATTACGTCAGTACGGTATAATAGTTTACCTAGGAAAATGGCAATGATATATATTTGTTATTATATATTTTTTATTATAAAACCGACTCCTATATGAATGAGATTTGCCAAATAAACAATGACCAAACAAGTCAGACATAAAAAACATTCCTTTAAAAATCAACCAATCCAAGGGAACCACACCCGTTAACCGATAACAATAGATGGGAAAACCAAACCCTTATTATACAATAACTATTATCAGTATTTTTCACACTGAAATTTAGAAGCAAACGAATACGAAATTAAACAAAAACACGTTTTAGTATTTAAAATTCATTTTGAACAGAACTGTATACCTATAACGCACAACTTCAATGAAACTGACTCGCCACAAATAACACAATGATTATGACAATTGTAAAACCCTGTTACCAACTTTTATTTCGTATATACTCTGAATACATCATCAAATGTAATTATAACATAACAAATTTCATGCTGCTAATTCAAATAACCGAATAAATGACTTACAATACACATTAATTTCGTCTTGAATAAATAGTTATCACTTACAATAATGTTCTGTTGGTGTCTCCAGAAAAATGGTTACACTAACTTCAACTTGATGTGTGTGGTATATTTTTGCGACGCCTGTCGTGAGACCCAATAAAAGACAATTAAATCAAAACAGATTGGCCCTGCATGGACTTGACGATTCTGAAATCCCCTTAGACCTTTTAACATATCCCATCAGGTTTCCGTACACAAGTGATTATTGCAATTGCAATTGCAATTGTGTGTATCGTTTGGTGCAAAAATGTGACATTGGTACTGAAGGGATTATGTTTAGAATGTTATATCTAAACACAAAATATATAGCAAGCTATGGGTGCTTTAAATGATTTGAGGCGTTCAATCCACATTTCATGATAGTTGAGTTATCGGAATAAACTTCGCAGCTAAATCATATTTTTGAAAATGAGCTCTAAACTTTGAATTTGATCAAAAACACTCGATCAGGGCGTTAAACTCGACCCGTGTCTTCTAGTTTGTTATGTGATTATACGACCGCGATCCTAAAGCATCAACACTGTTTTGTTACACTTAGCACGATACGAATATATAAACCCTTTCCCCATAATCTCATGTTGTATTCAATCTGGGTATATATACTATAGATTTTCCCGTCTATTTTAAATTCATGTTTTCACTTCAATTTCATCCCGAGAAGCTGAGAATGTGCCAATGCAAACTTCAATTTCGTCTATTGTCGACCAATTTCACAAAAAGTCCATTCAATTTAGTCGTTCGTCACGCATTTTCTTCGATTACAATTAAATTAATACTTTGCATATCATTTTATTTTTATTTTTATTAAATTCCATTATATCAACGACGACAAAGAAAATAATACTAATTATAATAACAATAATCAGCATCATAATGGTATATTATTCACGATTATAATAATCGTGAATATTAATTCACCCCAAATGATAAAAATAATGTCAAATGCGATACATAATGCACTGCATTTTACTGTTACACCAACATGTATGTTATATGTCATACAAATATAGGCAACTGTTGCAATGCAGACTCCGGATTAATATATAAAATATAAGGATAAAATATAAGGATAAAATATAAGGATATATATATTTTTGTTATTTATAAAAGTCTATTCGAAACACATAATAAGAATAATGAACATTTTAACGCTAAATGATAGTAATCGTGAATATCAATTTACCCAAAATTGATGACAATAATGACAAAAAACCAAATCCGATACATAATATGCTTACTGTTACACCAAAATGTATGTTACGTCATACATGTATCGGCAACTGCTGCAATGCAGACTCCGGATTAATATATAAAATATAAGCAATGTAATTAAACACAAATCAAAAGCTCATGAATATAACACACAATTAATGTACTGTGTAAATAAAATATTTGTTTGTTAAGTTTCATTTACCATACAACCAAGGAGAGCTACAACGTAACAACATTGTAAACAAAAATTATAACAATATGCGCAGACTGTGTATAATTTGAAAAAAGCATAATGAAGGTTCTTACAAATACTCGTTGTAGTATATATAACCTTGAACAGAACAATACTACATGATTATCAGAGTATGGCAATTAATAATTACAAAACACAAGGTGTGATGAAGTAATAAGACCCATTTATCATATTTGACTCATAAACGTGTATTCATAATAAACTTGCATTTCATCTATTTTTCACTTTTAAATTTGATTAAACATATATTTGTTTGTATGAAGAGTGTGCAATTATGTTGTTTAATTACTTTGCTGTAGCACTGGTGTCGAAACAAGTATTTTAACAATATCAGTCGTAATAATGATTCCAAAACATTCCAAAACCTAACAAATTTGATTTAGTACAATTACCCTGTTAGAATGTTTGATAAACATAAAGCAGTGAAGCTAAATTCAAAATACAAAATGACTACTAAAATTCATACAAAAATAAGCCGAGTAAAAATGATTTAATGACCAAAATCATGGCTGAATATCCTTATTCAGCTGCTGGCTGTAGAGCATTGTGCCCTACAGCTGGTCTACCATCGGGTCCAGACCTGTATTCTGGTGAGTTTAGAAATATCCCATCTCCTCCTCTTGGTTGGCGTATCGGTTCCTCACCACCCGATTCTAGATAAAACACAGATAAATAACATTAATCAACAAAGTTGTATTGATAAATTGTTGGTCAATTTATTACTGGTCATTGTAGGTAACAAGCTAAACCCAACACAATGCTCAACACCCTTTTGGTTTCGTTTTAATATAATTACAATCATAGTTTACATGCTTATGAATACATCAGTGATTATACTTGTTTGTCTTGTTGTTGGATATGGGGTTAATTGTCAGGTTAAGGGCAGTTGGTCAAGTTTGGAGTTGAGGAAATAGAAATTGAATTAGTAGTAAACGCTTGAGCTATATTATACTGGAACATGTTCGTAAATTAAGGGGATGCATTTTGATGGCATGAAATAATCGTTAGATGCTAAAATTTACTTTTTACTTCTAAAAGTATCATTACTAGAATGAAATATGATGTAAATATACTGTTATTGATCGATTAAAGGGGTAGTACAGTTTTGGTAAGGCTGAGCTTTAGTAACCAAAACCTGCACAATAACATTACAAACTAATAGTTATAACTCCACCATGCTCGAAAGGTATATGTCACAAGTGAAAAATAAATAAGACGATTTATTTGGGACACCGTCGACAGAGGGCGACGTGATTTAAAAAAAGATTTGGCGGTGAAAAACACATGTGACCCGGGGCGCGGTTTTGGAGAATCAATTAATAGCTGGGTAGAGAGAAAATTAGGAGATACGATTTTGAGTTGGAACGGAGAGCAGGTGTCGGGTTTACGAGTGAAAATTATTATTTTGCCTGGTATTGTAAATGCAGTTGGAATATTTAATGGAGCTAATATGACAGTTAGGTCTAGAATTTTAGTCAATAAATATTCAGCATTTCAAGGCGATAACCAGCAGAGAGATCCTCGTTGGCACCTTCCTCGCTCTTACCCGGATACAGGATATAGTAGTAAGTACATACGAACATTTATGTATGTGTGTGTTTGGTATTGTTTATAACCCTGGAAGATTATTCGTAAACATTACACTTTAATATGTCACGCTAAGGGCGCCACTTTTGATGTGATTAATTTGTATTTTAAATGTAATTAATTGAGGTGTTACATTGATATTATTTATATTTGCTCTTTTCATTCTGGTTATTAAAAGTTAGGAACCAAAATTGGGACAGCGTTTTGGATCATAGTTGATTAAGGGGGGTGAAGAATAGGGTTGGGCAAAATGTGTGATATGATTTTGTTTTGATATGTGAAATTTTCTCTTTTTGTGTTGTATTAATGGTTGTTGTAGATAGGTTGAAAGTGCAGTGTTTTATTTTTATATATCGACACGTATATCTCACTATCGATACTAGTTTGAATTATTCGATTGAAATGACTATATCGATAGTAACATTGAGAACGATATTAAACTCACGCTTGCCTTACAAAGATTAAATGGTGCAATTTTATGGTTAGATGGAATTTCCTATATTGGGTTGATAATTGAAATGTATATAAATGAATTCTAAGGAAGTCTTTCTATTTTTGTATTGTTTTAATAAATATGGAATTAACGGGTTAAGAACGTGTGAATAAGTTATATTTAATTCAGTGAGACAGTTTGTTTGTGTTTCTCTTTGAATTTGACCCTGAATTATTAATTCAATGCCTTTATATATATATGTTTGAAATAATATTTTATGTGAATTACTGGGGAACTTTTGGTGATTTGTTTACATATTATAGCCATATCCGGGACCTCCATTTTCCGCCGGAGTTAGGGGAGCCAGCCCTTTAGAACTCCCGCCGGCCTCGGCAGTGGTGTCGGCTTACGACAGAGTACTTGTGATCGATCAGGATCGGCCACCATCACTACGCTCATCACGCGATCGATTGTCAGCAAATCAGCGCACAGAAACAACGTCAGGAGCCACGTCTGGGACGTGGCGGCAACCACCTCATCATTATCTCATCAGTCAGCATGTAAACATTAGCATAATCAGCAGATCATCTTTAAACATAGACCGCGGGACTTTTGTTAGGCTTCATAGCTATATGGCCATCTAAGTATTTATTTTATTTATTATTATTTGTTTTGTGTATTACTTATTTATCTATTTTTGTTTTGTCCTTAGTTTTCTTTTTGTTTTTGTTTTGTTTTGTTTCTTATTACGCGTATAACAAGTGGGTTTTGTATGTAATTATATTATACATTACCTTGACGTACTTATTAAATATTGCACCACGCAAAGGTTTTATGGTATTTTAGTATTTCTCCTTTTTGGGGTATATATATGGCAATGAAATTGAATTCACAGTGAATATTATCAGTGGCTACACGCATAGTTTTTACTTTAATTAAAGATTTATATATGCCTAATTTATTTGTTTTATGATTCTTGATATATACATTTTAATTGATACTTACTGTTGGAAGTTTGAAATTAAATATTAAATTGTGTCATTTTATAACTTTATATACTATTCTATAGTTGCCTTATTTGTTGTGTATAGTTTAAAACCACAAACCCTTGACAGTATAGAAAATTACAAACGACTTAATAACAAGCCTGTTATCATTTAAAAAGAGCCATTCGAACACAAGAGGGCGCTCTCTAAAAAAGCATTGGTTTCAACCATTTTGTATACAAAAATTAAGCATGTGATGTTTTGTTGAAATAATGATTAAATAGAGAGATCAACAACTATTCAAAAACCTCTTTTGAAATTTTTTGAAAAGGTGTAAGCATTTTTAAAATTCAAAACAAAATCCTCGAATAAATCTGGGCCCCAGATTTATTTCGATTGGATATAATTATTGATATTTCAGCCGTTTCTGAACCGATTTTGATAAAATAATGTTTATTCTAGTCATTAAAATTGTATGCTCTTTCAAACTTTACACTCAGTTTTTCATTATCTCATAGATAAATTATTTCGTGCAGCGCCCTCTATACCAGAACTGAACTTTCCCCTTTAAACATAGTGACACCATGTTAGCATTAAGGTTATATACATGCTGCAACCAATGGTACGGATCTGGCATTTAGGCATATTAAGCAAACTTACATGCTACAACCAATGTCAGGTATTTAGGAATCCAAGCACATTTAGGCAGACAAACTAATGAACTGGATGTGACATTAAGGCATATTAAGCAAACATACTGCTACAACCATTAATCTGAAGTGCAGATTACTTACCCCATAATCTGAACCCTCTGTTCCGTCTACAACGTATGGGGTATAGAAGCCCGGATCTCCCCTTGGCCCGGTCTAATGCGAGAAAACAACAAAAACAGAAACAGCGATAATACATTAGAAGAAAAATGTGAATACAAAGAATGAACATTATGATAACTAGATATCATATCATCTCAATCAATCTAAATTCACTCGGAAAAGTATTCACCTGAATTAATGGGAAAGAAAAGTCAAAGTCAAAGTAAATTTTAGTGGCTGAAATTTATTTGGTATATCATTAGAAAGAAATTAAAGTTAATAATTTTACCATAATGATTGAATAAACATTAACATTTTTATCGGTTAAATCGCTAAGTCAATGCGCTCCGTATTTGGTCGGCTACAAAAAATGCCTCGTGGTGGTATTATAATCTATTGAAAACATGCTCTACATGACTCGAATTGTTCTTGCTGTTAACCATCCAGATGAACCCATGGCTAGTGGATCAAACTTCCTTCAGAAAGAAAAGAGATGAAAAAATGAATTGAGCGATTATTAAAGATCCATGCTTTTACAGTGTCCGGATAAACCCACAACTCCTTTTCGTGATAACCATATGATCAGTCGCGTGGTCGTACCATAACAGGCTAGCCAATGTCCTTTTGTACATAACATACCATTATATTTTAATGAACAATAGACGAGTTACACTCAATAGTGGATCAAGTTACCAATGAAAATTCCAAAGAGGTGGAAACAATTAGTGATGATGTAATATGCACTTACCGTGTCCTGACAACGCTCCTTTCCGTGCAGGCCACATAGTATGACTTATGCTCCTACCAGAACCTGTCGTCCACAAGGTTAGGCATCTGGTCGTACCCGAATATTTGTGTGACACCTAGTATATTCATGAATCAAATTGCACTTGATTCAATATAACAGAGTAGAACCCAAGCAGACAAAAACAATAATTGATGTGTTAGATGCACTTACGGGTTCCGGATACATGGCGTTCCTGACAACACTTCTTTCCGTGTCGGCCACAGAGAAGGCCCTGTGGTCGTACCCGAACCTGTCTATGGCCTGTCCTACGGCATCATGGCGGTGGTTGAGGGAAGTCACTGACTGACCGTCATCCCACGGGTCACCTCGGTAGGGATCACGGGCGTTATAGCCTCTGTGAAAGGAAAACAAAGACACATACATTACTGATTTGTATTTTCTGTTAAAATGCTGCACAATGCTGCAAAATTTAACTTCGGAATAGACGTGATACAAACGCTTGCCTGTGTAAACACGAATACAGGTTAATTATTTTATATTATATTTGCTACACAAGCTCCTTCTGAAATTTGACTTACAATCATAACGTAGGAGTTTGCCTTGCTGTCAATTTGTGACAACAAAACCCAAACTCAACTATCCCTTTAAGAGTGACAACGATCACAAATATTTTCAACTGAACAAACTATATGCTTTTTCGTTTTGCATAATTTTATATTGCGATACTTACTTCATTGCCGTCATCGTTTTGTTTCTTCTAACACGGGCTATGAAGGCGTAGCACAATAATATGACGACAAGGAGGAATATCAAACCGGCGCATCCAAGAGCAATACCAATTACGGCAGCAGTCGACAGCGTTGACGAGTTCACATTGGAGGCTACAAACAATGAAGACAAATGCATTATCAAACATAGCTTTAGTGAGGATCATGGCCACCAATGTGAATCATGAGTACCTCCAACAGAGCTTCGTTATTACTTTATCAAACGTCCCATTTTCCACACCTTGTGAGCGGCACTTTAATGGTTACAGAAATCATGTTTTACAAACACTCTAATTTTCAACCTGCGTTATATGCTGTAATACTAAAGTACATAATGTACTAGTATAGTATCTAATGTGAGTTTATTTTAGGGAGCAACAGTTGAGGATTGGGCAAGTGTGCCATTGAAGAATATGAGTTTGTGGAGGGTCAAAAGATGAGGATCAAATCGTAAAATAGGCGTATCGGGGGGGGGATGTTTAACACCCCCTTTAGCGAAACAAATTACTGTTTTAACTATCCAAACACACCCCAACTAAACCCCTAAATGAATCTAAAACACATTCTGGGTTAGTCTAGGTTCTATACTCTGTATACACTTTTCCCCCATATCGCGTGACCCGGTGTATACACCTTTCCCCCATATATCGCGTAGCCCGGTGAATCTGTACGGAAAGTGCAGTTTCACCGGGCGTATACAGATTCACAGGGTTACGCGATATATGGGGGAAAGGTGTATACAGACAGAGTATAGAACCTAGACTAATTCTGGGTACGACTATATCACGACTTGTACATTGAAAACTGAAGGCCCGCTCGAATCAACCTCCCATGTATGTGAATTGACACATGCATCTTTATAATGTCAATAAAGAAAAACATGTAGTAGACAATAGTAACAAAAATCCAGAAAATATTTTCAGAACAATGGTTTGATCCGAAAACTTACCATCAAACTAAATTATGTGTTAATGAGTATGTAGAAGAAGACTAGTCATTATTGTCTAGGAGTAGGACTTAGGCGTTATATTGTCTCTAAACGTACACGTGTATAGAATTGACGTACTCATGAACGTTTGGAACGCTTACAGAATCTAAGGCCTTGTTAATTAAGTTCCATAAGTTTGTTGGTTTATTGTATGGTTTATGAATGTATTACATGAATGGTAAGATGTTAGACATCTTTTTAACATCGAATAAAGGCACTTAAATAAATACGACTGTTTTGTTCTTTGTGTAGTGGTCCCTTTTAAAGGGGTAGTACAGTTTTGGAAAGGCTGAACTTTAGTAACCAAACCTGGACAGTAACATTATAAACTAATAGTTATAACTCCAACATGCTCGAAAGGTATACAAAATTACAAACGACTAAGTAAAAAGCCCGTTATCATTCAAAAAGAGCCATTAAAACACAAGAGGGCGCATTCTAAAAAGGCATTGGTTTCAACCATTTTTCATACAAAATTATGCATGTGAGTTTTTAATGAAATAATGATTAAATAGAGAGATCATCAACAACTATTTAAAAAACACTTTTGAAATTTTTTGAAAAAGTGCTAACATTTTTTTAATTTTTTGACAAATCGTCTAATTATTTGGGCCCCAAATAATTATTAGATCAGATATATTTATTGATATTTCAGCCGTTTCTGGGTCGATTTTGACCAAATAAAGTTTATTCTGCCATTAATATTGCATGTTCTCTCAAATTCGACACTCAGTTTTTCATTACCTGACAACAAAATTGTGATGTGCAGCGCCCTCTCTACCAAAACTAAACTACCCCTTTAAGATATGTCACCCAAAATGAGTTCTTTATAAAGCCACGATGCAGTCAACTTAGGACTATAATTCATAGTATTCTGTTGAAATATTTACCGCATTCTCTCCCTGGCCCCAGAACTGCGTCAATGTCCGTGAAGCCTGTGTTACACGAGCAGGTGAAAATACTGAAGGTGTTGGTACACGTTGCATCGGCATGGCAGTCATCTATGGACTCAGCGCACTCATCATAATCTTGAGAAGAGAGAATAGAGACGAGAGACGAGGGATGTGGATCAATTATAATTATACAAACACATTTATATAAAGCGCTTCATCACAGAAGTCTTAAAGCGCTTAGAGCATTATTACCTTGGCCTAAGTTGAAGTGCCCTAACCATAATCAAGGGGCGCTCAAGCATTTCAAGGAATGTTTTCCTGTCAAACACCCATTTACTACATATCTTGAGAGCAGCAATAATTGTATAAAGGATCTTGCTGATGGACTCAAATGGAATCGAACACCTTGGTATTTAAAGACAAAGGCTCAAACCAATGTACCAGGACAAGGTAGACAAGTGCAATGTTGCATTGTTTGTTAGGTGACTGTTTGTATGCATTATTCTTACATACTAAATATTGATTTAGTATAATTTACAGATTATGCAGTTACATCGGCCTATAATCAATCCATATCAACGGACTTTGCATTGTATTTATTGGCAAGTGATTCACACATAAACGTTTTGAAAGTCTGATGATAATAACAATTAAAACGCCACTACAAAATACTCAATTGCAAACCCCAAAATTAAACAACCTTGGATATTCAGAACATTCTGGCTCTGATGATTTTACGTACCTGTGATAGATATGGGATTTGGACCCAGCATAAGACCATCGACAGTGCCTCCAGCTGGCACTACAGTAGCCAACTCATCAGAAGTGACATTTTGATCTGCCAAAGTCAGCTGAGCGTCAACAATCAGACTCCCAAGTCGTATGTTTATAATGACGACACTTATGAACCGAGCGCCATACCGATTCCGGTAACGCTCAATTAGCTGGAGAACAAAAAATAAATAAAATACAAAAGCTGTAAATGCGTTTGACCAACATTATCTATTTCCCCGTTTACTACAGGATTAATTCTGCTTTAGAAAATGTGTTAATTGTCATTCTGGCAAACGCATATATCATATTCGGGCGAAATCATATCATATTCGAGCAAAATCATCATGTTTGGACAAAATCATAACAAATATATTATTTTTGGCAGCTTGATGGGATGAACGTTTTTTGGTTTGTTTGGCTTGTCAGGAGAAAGACAGGTCAGATATTCAGGCAAAACAACTCGGCCCCCTCGTACAAAAACGTGCCTCTACGCCAATAGGAGACCACTATCTTTAAAGACAAGAGTAACGAAAACAAAACTCACGAAAAATAGTATGCGAACTCCGCCTGGAGAGGATGGCCCGTTGACAACAATATCACTGAAGGAGTCCACTAGGTCGTCAATCGCAAGAAAGGTGACGATAAGATGGTACCTCCCGGGTGCTAAATCGAGGCAATAATACATCGATTAAATGTATATACTCTTTAGCAGTCATAATTACGGCAATGTTATGTATATTTCTAAACGGTTAATACTTTACATACAATTACAAATTACATCTGATGTGAGACAGTAGTGAGAATGGTAATTGTATTTGCTAGATCTTTTTTTGAAAGTGGAAAATAAATTCAATTCAATTAAATTCAAGTGATTTTATTTCGGCTGAATTGAACCCTGCTACCATCTTGTAGGCTGGAGCCCTTTCTATGTACTACTTTTGCAAATTTGTCCAGATAACCGTTTATAAATATGGGAATATTTATCAAAAAGAAAAGAGAGCTAATTTGGCTTTCTACAGGGCACATATATTTCATAAACACATGGTTATCTCTGAAGTTTAAAACGGGACTTATTCAGGGATCTTGTCGATCAAAAACGCCGCGGCTTTCCCTGGCTTTCCTGAAATAAAGGCTTTCTGGTAAAAGCACGAATCACGGGGGACAGAAAACTGAAGGCATGAATGGTGCGGTTTTGTTCTGAAAAGGGAACGAAATCCGGGTTATTAATTGTTATCACTCGGTAACATCGGTTTCGTATAAAGTCAGCGAGGCACGAAGTAATAACAATAACCCGGATTTACAACAAAAATCGCACCATTCATGCCTTCAGTTTTCTGCCCCCCGTAATTCGTGCTTTTACCAAAAAGCCTTTATTTCAGGAAAGTCAGGGAAAGCCGCGGCGTTTTGGAACGACAAGATCAATAAAAACACTCCTCTCTTTCTCAAGCAACGATATATGATACATGCGTTTATCATCTAAACTGTGACCATTGTGGAATTATATAGAATTCCAGTATGGATTTCAAATTCTCCTTGAACGTGTTGAAACTACCTTTTAGCTCAATATAATCCATATTCCTAATAACGGAATATGTGGACAGTTGAGTGGAAGTTACATTATAACATCCCAATGTATCGATTGAGGTAAGATCCTACACCGAATATCAAAGTTCAGTAGTAAACTTGGAATAAAATACAATTTTTCATAATTATCTGTTAAAGCTCTTTCTTATCTTCAATAATGGCCTTTGTCAAACAGATGGCTACCACAACAATAACTAATAACCAATATAATGATTGATAATAAATAACAGACATTAATCTAGACGAGTCACGAATGAACGAATCATAATGTATTATTGGAAACGGTTGTGTCGTACCTATGCAAGTGCCAGTCGAGTCTCTGACACGACTTCCTTGGCAGACGCAGGCGTTTCCAAGACACGTCTCACTCGCTGGGCAACTGGATGCACTGCAAACTGGATGCGCTGTACAAATACAAACAAAACATTACAAAGAACACGATTAAGAACAGCTAATTTTGCAAATTTTGCAAAGACTAATTCGAATGGTTATCAATGGTGTTATAATATGTTACACAGTTGTTGCATATTCCCTTTACTTTGACAAGCATGAATTAATCATGAGTACCTGTATGAATTATACACAGCGACAAAACACAGAAATTGCATAATACAAAGAAATACAATACAGGAGATGGCTTTTAAAGTAGGGTCTCTTTTGCAGGCCCATTACATTACGATGTATCAAAGAAAGAATATATATATCAAAACATATAATTTCATATCTTATTTGAGAAGATTATGACTAGAGAATGTTATGAGATTATTATGACATTTTGCAATTTAGAATCGTTCTTAGTACATGCACGAGTACATTACATTACTTTTCATGACATTATATTTCACGTTACAAAGATGTTTGAGTTAAATATGTTGCCTGAAAGTCTCACAAGATGTGCTCATCTAACATTTCATAGATTCTGCCAAATATCACGCAGCTAACTGCAAAATAATGAGGCACGCCAATTTAAAGGCATAAAACAAATAAGACAACAATTTAATGTTTCCACATCTAAGTAAGATTTCACATACTTATTTTTGATAATCTACTGGAAAGACTCACTAAAGCTAAATGCTAAAATTAAAAAGAATTAGAATACTGACGTATTTTATTTTGTATAAATACCTCCACCTTATGCCTCATTACCCACATCTAACAATAATAATATAATTTTATATAGCGGATAATAGTAACTATGACTCTTTATGCCCTTTACGTACTAAATTAAATAAACAAAATACACAATACAAATACAACATACATCAAAATGACACAATAACAAACAAACGCGACCAGCAATTGGTAGATCGTTCTCTAATGTTTTGCAGTTATTGGTTTTTGAGGTAAAAAATGTATTTCATTTTCACACGTCAGCAAAATTTGAAATTACCATAATGATACGTATTTCATGGTTCATTTCTTAGCATCCAATAATTTCAAACAATTTTTTTGTCACTTTTTTTGTAATCAGACAAAATATAGTGAGGATTTGTTACATTGCCTCTATAATCATGTACATAATCATAAACATTAATCGTGTACATATGTAAACATACAAATAGCCTTTTAATTTTCGATTTGAATCATGCGACTTTATCACATCACTCACTGGACATAACAGCCTGCAATAATACATGATGTAATGCCTTGTCCCGTTTTACATGTGAAAACATACTTCTAGATCCATTTAATAAGGAAATACAAATATTTTCATCTTACCTCTTTCACAATCGGTTCCGAAAAAGCCAGAAGTGCATTCGCACACGTACCCTCTCCCAAGTCCCGGTAGGCAGGCACCCCCGTTCTGACATGGGGTCGATGCACACGCACCTTTGGAGAATATCACAAATAAATAGACCATATAGGGGTTTTAATGAAAATAGGTACAAGCGGAACATATTTGTGTAAAGGTATACATGGTATGAGTGTTATTTGTGACAAAGTGTGACCAAAATAATACAGTTTGTATTATAGTTATACATCTACCTTTTACAACAAAAACATTAATAACTTTCAGTCTGGAAGTATAATCGTTTGAGTTGTTTATACCGCATTATTCAAGTTCGTCGATTGTAGTACAGTGAATTTCTGTTTACATAACTTAACAATATATTATTTAATTATAACACAAATAATAGGTTTATTATACAAAACACATCGTATAATGTACTATAGTGTGGACGTGGTGTGGCAAGATTGTTAGAGCACGTGCCTTCCAATCATGTGGTCCCAAGTTCGAACCCGGAGTATGCACATCTCGTTCCTTAGCACTGTGTGCACCTAACAGGCGACTGCCTAGAATACTCCCTGGAGAGTATAAATTGTGCAATTTAAGTGCAGAAATTATTGCAGTTTGTATCCGTTGACCGGGGTAATAATAATAGTGTAAAGCAATATGACCCTCATGGGAATAGCGCTAATAAATAACCATTATTATTAGCAGAAAATAGTACCACAGAATATGAAGATGAAAAATAACCCACCTAGTGAGCAGGTGGTGTCTTCAGCAAGGAAGCCGTAGCTGCACCTACAGGTATAACTGCCAACCGTGTTGGTACAGTCTGCATTGGCCTGGCAACCGACCCCAGTACACTCATTGATATCAGCACACGACTGTCCGTCGCCGGTAAAGCCGGTGTTGCAGGCGCACCGGTACGACCCGACGGTGTTTGTGCAGGCAGCATTGGCATGGCATGATGTACTGGAAAGGCACTCGTTGATATCTGGCGGACACGTTTAGTCAAAAGCAGTATAAAAGTCACAATAATGGTTACGAATGTAGTCACAATTACAATCACCATCACAAATGTTACTTTTCATCCTCACAATCCTCATCTTCCATTATGTCTTCCTTAATTCTTCCTTTCGCGTTTGAAAATCATCATCACAGTTACCGTCATCATCATCATCGTGCTCTTAATATTATCATTGTTATTACGAGAAATATTATGAGGGACAAAATGAACTTTGTTGTTATGACTGTTAGTTACCACAATCATCGTAATCATAACCGTTATCATCATAACTATTGCCAACATTATCATAATCATCTTTGTACAACGATCACATTTACTACCGAGATTATCATTAAACTCGCCCAAAACACTATCAACAACGTCATAATCATCGTCATTATCATCATCATCATCATCATCATCATCATCATCATCATCATCATACCATGACAATAATCGCGTACCTGTGCACATGGGTCCCCCGTAGCCGGCTAAGCACGGGCAGGTGTACGATCCGGGCGAGTTGGTGCACGTCGACTGAGTGGGGCAGTTGTCGGTCGATAACGCGCATTCGTCGACGTCGGTGCAGGATAACCCGTTGCCAATGAAACCGTCGTTACAGGCGCATGTGAAGGAGGCGAGTGTGTTCATACACGAGGCATTTTCGTCACAGTTATGAGTGGAGGTTGCACACTCATCGGTATCTATGTTCATGTGTGTGGGTGGAGGTGGAGGGAGGGGGATTATAATTAAGCACAAAAAATGTATCTATTTGTATAATTTGATACAATTATCTATCCCTCTGTATAACATATAAAGCGTGTAAATATACATTTTAAGTAATTGTCGTTACTTCCTGCTCAAATGTAAATGTTGGCACAGGCAGGACAATCTTACAAACCGCTATGTAGAAATACCGCCATCTTGTTCGAGTGCTCATTACATGGTTGACACTTTGTTTAAAGCAGATGGACGAAACGGGATACAGGTTCCAACTGTACTTACCATTTAACTAAACATGTATAAGCCATTTGATATTGTTTATATACATTTTGTTTTGAAAATGTGGAAAGTTTATAAATCAAATCAAATCAAATCAGTTAACTTACTAGTGCACGCCACCCCGCTACCAGAGTATCCTGCATGGCAGGTACATATAAAGGAGCCCGCCGTGTTCGCACAATCCGCGTTAGGGTCGCATGGGGAGCCTGAACACTCGTCCACATCTGGAACAACAAATGTGAGTATTGAAAGGCCATGTCGTTGTTATGGAATAAAAATATGTATGTCAGCAGATATGTAACAAAAGTTGCATTTCAAATGCAATGTACATTTCAGTAGGGGCGTAGCTGCGATGACGGGGGGGGGGGGGGGGGGGGGGGGCACAAGCCATCAATAAATAATACAACACATTATTCCTATACAGTGTGCCCATATCAATTTGCCTGCCGCCCTTTCTCCATCCGTCGAACCACGCTACGCCACTGAATGTCATGTGCAATAATATTTTTAAAAGGCTGAATAAATTTTAATAAGCATGCTACATCTGTTTGAGTGCATATTTAAATAAGTACATCGACGCTTACAAGAACAAAAGTCATCTCCAACCGTTGCAAGAATACAAACAAGTTTGCACTGATTTGAATTTGTATTATTATGAACAGCGTTGGAAGGGTTTTAAGCACCCTTGTCCAGTAAAATATTCAGCACAGTGGGTTGTTTTACTCATAAACAAACTACAAACAGCTATTTGCTAACCTGTTGCTGGTTGATCTGTTGAGAGCATATTTCTAAATGTTTAATCACTAGTTGTTGCAATGGCCGGCAATCACAGACAAAGACTTGTGGTCATTAATATCCACTTTTGCTATAAACATGGTAAAGGTTGTCATGAATATATAATATTACGTTATACTCCCTGAATGCCAGGCTGGAAATGAATAATAAATTGAAAATATTTTACTTCTTACAAAGGTTTAATTCATAATGTGGACTATTAATTTGTTTAACTTGTCTGAAGAACTGACTCAAGTGGATTTCTTGCAATTTAATTTTGCACTCAGTGAGTTTATACCCGAATTACCAGGAATACTCACCAGTGCACGCAGTGAATCCACTTCCGGTGAACCCTGTTGGACAGGCACAGGTGTAAGAGCCAGCCGTGTTGCTACACTCAGCGTTAGCCACACATGGGTTTGGATTTGCGTTGCATTCGTTGTTGTCTTTAGATGGTTGAATGAAATAGAATAATTAAATAAAAGTATATTCAGCACTGCTCACTTCGCATAAACAAGTCAGCACAGCTTATTAACTTAACTTATTGTGACACAGATATGTTCGTATACAACTGACAAGGATTTCACTTAGAATAAACTGATAATGAAAAGTTAAACTTGCTATAAAACCTTTTACAATTCCCATCTCATATAAGTTGGCGCTATTGGTTATTAGAGATGCCAGTGAGCTACAAATAAAAGGCTGAAAATTGAATATTGATACCCGATTTCAGTGATTTGTATAGAAAATCATGAGAGTATGCCCAATTTAATAGTTCACCGTCCCATGAATTCAGGCTTCTTCATGAAAACTGGCATTACTGATTAATTAACACACCTGCACACTGTCCCCCTGAGTAGGCCGTCCCGGTGTACCCTGTGGTGCACTGACAAGTGTACGACCCTTCTGTGTTGGTACAGGCTGCATTGGCAGCGCACGCTGACGGATTCAAACACTCATTCACGTCTGTAAATGGAGAGAAATGATCGGGGTCAAGATTGGTAATTGATTACTATTTGCAAATTATCAGCATTTCGTGAAAGGAATAATTAGTCTTAAAGCTTTTCAATACTATTTAGATGACGTTAATTTATATATAACATTATGTTTTGCAAACTGAGATGGTATTGAAATATAAAACCATCTTTATCTGCTCATTTGATAACTTTATCAAATGAAGATAACATTGAATATATTTACATCGATTTGCAGATCAACTTGCTCTTGTCAATGTTTGACAATTCTTGGTTATACAATTCTCAGATCGGTAACAAGCGTTCATCATTGCCTTTATAATGTTATTTTTCATATCACTTGGACATATACAAGTATTCTAATAAATCTATGTCAATGTCAGCATTACTCCAGGATTGTGTAAACTACAACAAATTATCAATACATTTTTAACCCCCACTTTACTCATATACATTAACTACTGTCCACTGTAAACGTTAATTCACTACTGGTAGTATATAACGATAGTGTCATATTTACCCTTCCCATAAGGGAGCCACTGGTGAAGATACTCTGTGTTATATTTCCAACCCGTAAGTATTTTTTATTTAAACGACCATGCCATAATCGTACTAATTAATCTTCAGTATAACAACAGTAGTATAATTATGTACCCTTCACATAAGGGATGGTGAGTATGCTCCGCACACATTCCGTGATCGTGCTATTTGAACTACAAATATTTAGAATGGCAGTTTGCTCTTCCCATAGGGGAGCAACTGGTGATGGTACTCTGAAATATACCCATGAATAGTATAATAATATGATATAACTTAACCCATTTTTAATGGGAATAGCTAGCTATTTGTCTGTGCTATAATTGCAAGCTGTAATAATGATACTTGCCATAGAGTATAATGAGTATTGCATGTCTACCCTTCCCATAAGGGAGCAACTGGTGAAGATATTCTGCGCTATGCTTTCAACCCGTAATTATGTGATTTAAACTACCGAACCCGAATCATACTAACTGTTTGCCCTTCCCATTAGGGAGCAACTGGTGGTGGTACGCTGAGGTATACCATGAACCCATGAATAGTATAATAATAATAATAATATATAATATACCCATTTGCACAAGGAATAACTAGAGAAGATTTTCTGTGCTATAATTGCCACCTGTAAGAATGTCTACCCTTCCCATAAGGGAGCAACTGGTGAAGATAATCTGCGCTATGCTTTCAACTTGTAATCATGTGATTTGAACTATCAACACGTTATCATACTAATTATTATTATTATTATTATTATTATATTATTATTCGGTATAATGACAGTATCATACTGTGCCCTTACAATAAGGGAAAACCGATGAGTATACCCTGCATTATACATTAATTACAATAATAATAATAATACTAATAATGATTTTTTTTTTGTATAGCGTGTTTCGTCTACTGCATGTATGGATAGACACTCAGATCAACTGGCGATTTATTCCACACTGAAGGGCATTCTTTCTTGGGACCATCAACATTGAGGTATCTACTCTGGAACGAAGGTTATAGTTACCGTTATATTCTCCGTTATAATTTCAACCCGTAATCATGGTATTTGAACAATCAAACCCGTTATCGCGGCATTTGAACTACAATATAATGGCAGTGGCATGTACAACCTTTTAATAAGGGAGGAACTGGTGAGAGTACTCTGAGTGCGATATACTATTAACCCATGATTATGGTGATGTCTTTATTTAAAAATGGCAGTGATATACAACTTGTGAAGGTAGTGTGGTATAATTAAATGCTGAATTCATAGTAATTGTCTTACAGTATAATGACAAGTGAATTATTTACCCTTCCCATAATGGAGCAACTGGTGAATATAGTCTGCCCTATGCTTTCAACCCGTAATTATGTGATTTGAACTACTAAGCTATATTATGAGGAAATAACTGCTGATGATGTTCTGGGTGATATTATTAACCTGTTATCAAACTAAATACATTTTTGTATAATGAGTGTATCATAATATTATGTACCTTTTCTAAAAGGGTACCACTAATGGACACTGGTTACTGGTAATGGTGCTCTGTAGTATATTAACAACCCGAAATCATAATGATTACTCTTCAGTATTAGGAAACAGCTGGCAAAAATGTTGAGTGTTATACTACAAATCCATAAGCATGGTAATGTATTTGAACTATCATCCCGTGATTATACTGACAGTATCACGTACCATTGATAGGGAAAACTGGTGAAGATATTCTGTACTATAATTACAATCCCTAATCAATATATGCGCAGTTCTATATATTCGTTCCACACGTAAATAACTGGTAATGATACTCTTTGTCAGAGTATCTATAAAATAGGACACCATTATAGGTATACCTCCCTTAGGCAAGCAACTGGCGAAGATGCTCTGCATATTCTGCAGGTTGGCCTACTTAAATCCGGACAAATTGTTGTATGCACTATAATACACTAAATGTGATGAATAGTCCCTACAAATTTGAGCACAATCGGTCAAGAAATAAGAAAACTATCGCTCTTCGAAAATATACATTTATTTCTATGAGTGACTTAAATTGGCAACACACTTTGGCAAAGTTGTGGACTACTTCCCATATTTTGTACACAAAATTTCAATTTTGTTCAATGTTCTCAAAATATATGTTTACCCTTCGTTTGAGTTCAACATATGTTTTGTAGAATACATTTATTCACAACATATCGTGAGTTTACGGAATGGAAAAGTTTGACTATGAAGAAAACTGCAACAATGAGAACATTTGTGTACAAAAAATATGGGGAGTAGTCCACAAACTTATCAGATTGAGTTTCCAATTTGGGTTCCACTTAGGAATAAATAGGCATCTTCAAAGAGCCATAGTCTTCTTGTTTATGGCCCGACTATGCTCAGGGATTATTCCTCCTTACTATCTTTAAGTTTATGAGTTTGCAGTTTGCTTGGATTTCAATGCCCTTTAAAGGGATCTAGTAACTTTGTTGACATGTACAAAAAGAGATGAAGAGTTGATGCAATGTATATTGTTGTTATCAGGGTATTGTGTGAAAATTTCAAGTCAAATGGACATTGCATGGCCAAGTAATGAGCAAAAATGCAAAGTGATATTCACTAAATCACTGCACTCACTTTGTACACGGTTTCAAAACTCCACGGGAGTTTTTCTTATCTGAATACTTCGATCGTACATCTTTGTAACGAAAGGGAAATTTGAAAAACTGAAACCGGTCCCATGATTTTATTGTTAATACGAATACAACAAGATATTATTGAACCGCTAGAATAAAAATGTATTTTGAGGATTTGGACAATGTTACTAAATCCCTTTAACAACCTTTACATGCATTAACTGGCCTAACTTAGTCTTTTGACAAGCCTGTCTCGTCTGAGCTGGACAGACGAGACAGTGCGACTACAATACACACTCTCTTGCCGAGGTGATCGCACGTGAATTCATCACTCGCCAGATAGCCTCGATCAGGCGTTCAGTCGTTCCTGATCTTGCATGCAGCGCAGCCATTGCTTGCTTGAGACACGAAGCCTTGTTAAAGGCTAGGCCTAACCGTATAACGACAGTGTCATAGGTACCCGTCCAATACAGTAAAGACGGGTGACGTTACTCAATGGAAAGTTTTGTTTTAGAAGGCAAATATACTGACCAGAACAATTCCTTTGGTTGGAATCAAGTAGGAAACCATTCATGCAGGAGCAGTCGAAGGAGCCGGGCACATTGTTGCAATTTTGCTCACATAGACTCATCGTCGTGCATTCATCGATATCTGAAAAAGAAAATATTCGCAGAACAAACATAATACTTGTATAACTACCTTATTATATATACCAAATCCATGATTGTTATTAAAATAACAGGTGATTAAAGAGTGACTCTGTTTCTAATAAGAATATTGGATGGGGTAGTGTCCCATATTACAATTTTCTCCATCTTTAAGAGGAGACATTAACGGGAGAGTTAAGACCAGTTAACCATTCCCCTCCCTCGCGTTTGAGTGAATCGCTACGTCTAACTTTCATCTCATGGACAACAGGACAAGTATGCACACAGCCTAATCCTATAAAGCTAACATTTCTGGGCGTTTCTAGGATATACAAAACACAATAATTAAAATCGAGGAGTGACCAACATGAATATTACAATAAAGTATTTGAAATAGGATTTCAGGAGAGTTCACCAAAGTTAGTACAAGTCTACCTTAAAGGGGTAGTTTAGTTTTGGTAAGGTTGAACTTTAGTAGCCAAAACCTGCACAATTACATTATAAACTAATAGTTATAACTCCACCATGCTCGAAAGATATACAAAATTACAAACGACTAAGTAAAAAGCCTGTTATCATTAAAAAAAGAGCCATTAAAACACAAGAGGGCGCTTTTTAAAAAGTCATTGGTTTCCACCATTTTTCATACAAAATTATGCATGTGATGTTTTATTGATATACTGATTAAATAGCGAGTTCATCAACAACTATTTTAAAAACGCTTTTGAACATTTTTGAAAAAGTGCAAGCATTTTTTTATTTTTTTCTAAAAATCATCTAATTATTTGGGCCCCAAATAACTATAAGATCAGATATATTTATTGATATTTCAGCCGTTTCTGGGTCGATTTTGACCAAATAAAGTTTATTCTGCCATTAAAATTGTATGTTCTCTCAAATTCGACACTCAGTTTTTCATTACCTCACAAAAAAATTGTGATGTGCAGCGCCCTCTCTACCAAAACTAAACTACCCCTTTAATATCCTAAATATGTAGACGAGGCGACCAAAAATATGACAAAGGGCACAAAGTGCCTCCCCTTGCGCTGTTTAGTGTTAATGCACCTAAAACACAGCCCTGCAATATGAGAGGAAAACGAGACAAATCGCTAACCATTGCGACCAAATAGATATTTGAGTTTTACCTGTATTTCGTCTTATGGACTACTGTTTACTATATCATATTATATTAAAACATTAAGACAACTACATTTATTTCTTGCAGACTTAATACATGTAATATGTATACTCACGGTTATTACTCTAGACTACATGGCTGAGGGCAGTACTATGTACCCTTATCATGAGGGAAGAACTGGTGTAAATACGTTGTGTTTAAGTTTTATTATCAACTCGTGAAAACCTCTGGAAATGATTTCAACGCTTATTTGAATACAAAATCCTTAGTAAATTTGAATTAAATTGGTTGAAAAACCCTCACTTATTGATTACCGTACCCTTCTGTTAAGGGTAGAACTCCTGGAAAATGTGTGTCGCTTATAATTAACGTACCATTGCATGCATTCCCAACAAGCTGGTATCCGCTCTGCTCGCAGACACACGTACCGGTAGTTCCATCCAAAGAGATACACACAGCAGAGCTAGAGCTGTCACAGTTAGCAGTCGTACTGACAGCTGCAGAGCACATTGAACTTGCATCAACTGGGAAATATAAAGAAGGTTATTTGTTAGAGAATATGTACTACTTGCATTTCTTTATAATTATTGAATTCGAAGTGTGACAAGATAAATTGTTGGAATTAGGTTTAAGTAATTAAGTCTACCCATTTACTTCAATGTTACTTGGTTGTGCCTTTTCGAGGCAAGGACAACACAAAATAAGAGCCAAATGAAGACAGATTGAAAATGGCTTATAACTCCGAAATACAACTTTAAAAATACCTTAGTATGATTTCATCATAATACGTTAATTAATCATCTGACTTAGTAAAATACGCGTCGTTGATTGGCTAAACACGTTCATATGACTGGGGTATCAATTTTACACCATGGCCAGAGAGTTATGACACCCGCCCGTCCTTAATTCACATTCAATTAACATTACAGCAAATGTACACATACGTACCGGTACCGTATCGTACGTACCGCGCTACACGTACCGTACGATAATCATTCTTCTCGCAGGCACCAAATTCAAACGAAAATCAGCGATTTCCAGTTTGGTTTGATCAGAAAATTTACTGATTAACAAAATCGAAGGGAACAATTAACACATTTTTTCGATATAAATGCAGTAATCGGAACATGTTGAGATATTAGTGCGGAGAGAGACAAATTACGTACGAAAATCTACCGTATTGTGCACAGGTTATGTACTGGCATGTGTTGTATTGCGTATCGTGTGTGTGATGATATAACAGTTGTAAACTTTGTTGTCGGGAAAATCATGGAATGTTCCGATCCTCGGGATTTTAAATGCTATTTCGTGAAGAAAATAAGTCCCTCGACTACGTCTCGGGACTTATAATCCTCCCTCAATAGCATTTAAAACCCTCGGAGTTGAACATTCCGTGATATCACCTCCACCACCAGTTAACAACTGTATAATGATCAGTGCTGTAGTCGAGTCCACCCTGTCCGAGTCCGAGTCCCTGGAGTCTGAGTCGAGTCCGAGTCCGAGTCCGAGTCCCGGAAATCCGAGTCCCGAGTCCCGGACATCCGAGTCCGAGTCCGAGTCCCAATGGGAAACTCTTAAATTGCAATTCTTGTTATGTCACATCAGTTCCATTATGATAAATGCCTTACAGTGAACTCTCTATAACATAAATAGTTATCTGGTTCATCGTAAACTTCCATTTGTCAGATATATTTTAACTCTTCTTACTACAACAGTTATCTTCATAATAGACACCATCAAAGAAATGACAAAGAATTATCTGCAGAAATGATTTTGGGCAATGTCAAAGGT
Organism: Echinarachnius parma; assembly: GCA_037951105.1. Taxonomy (NCBI): domain Eukaryota; kingdom Metazoa; phylum Echinodermata; class Echinoidea; order Clypeasteroida; family Echinarachniidae; genus Echinarachnius; species Echinarachnius parma. The sequence continues at coordinate 79,618 of JBAMJV010011272.1, forward strand.
TATTATTACAGAGTATGAGACAAATTCAATTATTGATGCAGGGTAAAAAGTTCATAAAAAGTGTGACAGACGGGACAAGAATTTAGTTGATCTTTGTCACCCTTAAATTTCCCCAAAATACAGTGGATAAGGAACTGCTGCATATCTTTTCCTAAGGTTCACTGTCAAATGGATTAATGGGATATAACTTTATGAGCAAACAGTCAAGTTGCTGAAAAGTAATAATTGTTGAAGTTAAAGGGAAAGTTGAGTTTTGGTAGAGAGGGCGCTAGACTACTTAATTGGTTTGTGAGGTAATGAAAAACTGAGTGTAAAATTTGAAAGAGCATAATATTCAAACAATAAAATCATCTTTGTTTGATCAAAATCGGTTCAGAAACGGCTGAAATATCCATAAATATAACAATTTGTAATAAACCCGGGGCCCCGGGCTTTACTACGTCATTTGTAATTTTGTGTTCCTTTCTAGTTATAACTATTAGTTTGTAATGTAATGATGCAGGTTTTGGTTACTAAAATTCAGTTTCACTAAAACGGTACTCTCCTTACCAGAACTCAACTATCCCTTTAAGCATAAATTTCAGCAATTTTCTAATCCTTTTAAGATCACAATTTTTATCAAAAAATATCAAATATCTGAAAATTCACGTTTTGTGCCAGAAACTGTCAGTTATGAACAGATGAGCAAGATATCATCCTAAGATCAATGAAGAGCACTCACTGTCAAGAACCAATTGGAAAGAAAAGAAATACTGATTAATAACGTAATTCAAATTTATCATGGGGGGGGGGGGGGAGGCGCTACATAATTGACTAAAACTGAAGGGACTGGTGCGATACTTGAAAATTATATTTCTTGAAATTGGTGTGAATTATTCAGTCGCATGCATCATTCTATCATGACCTGATTGAAGTTTGAAATTGAACTATGATTTTGTTATCAGATTGGATGGTTATATACTGCAATACAGGGTGGCCCCCCAAAAACGGAACGGGGCACTTCCCAAAATATAGTAATAAAATGATATGTCCATATGATATTGTATCTTTTCCAATGAAAAACGATACTTAGAACAGTCATTTTGGTCGAGTAGTTTTTGTTTTAGGGCGCGCTGAGTGACACCATGTCAGGTTCCCATTCCTGTCAATTTTTACCAAGTCAGTGCCTGATAAATCGCACTTACTGCTCGTGATTATATCAGAGTAACAACCATGCCCATTCTCTCACTAACATTCTGCACACTAACAATAGCGCGCGTATTGCTCGTTGTTCAATTTTAGTCGCATCATATCAGGCTTTCGTAAATTAATTCACGTTCTGGCCGTAATACTTGACCGTGTCTTATGTGTTCCAAAACATAAAACGACTAATCTCAACGTCTATTTAGGCGCATATACCCAGCTAGCCACCTGACGTTGGGCCGATGTCGGAATTTGGTTGCTGGATGTCGGCATATCGCCGTTGGCTCGAGGTTAAAATGTCCGCCAGCCCAACATCGTCACGACGTCATTTTTGTGAATGGCCCAACATCATCTCATGACATGATGTTGGGCCATTGTCGGAAAATGACCTGATGCCAATATATCACAAAAATGACGTCGTGACGATGTTGGGCTGGCGGACATTTTAACCTCGAGCCAACGGCGATATGCCGACATCCGGCAACCAAATTCCGACATCGGCCCAACGTCAGGTGGCTAGCTGGGTAATAGCTTGTTGAGGCGATGTTACGATAATTTTCCAGAATGCCACACTCAAGCGAGCAAGGTACGCCAGAACAACGGGTTTGTTTTTGCTTGCGCTGGGGTAATTTTATGAACTATAAATAAACGTGGGAAAACGGAAAAAATGCCGGTCTCGTTGCCGGTCTCGGCCCGATTTTCGCCCGAGTCACGAGTCACCATTGGTCGAGTCCGAGTCCGAGACCGAGTCTTTGTGGCTCGAGTCCGAGTCCGAGTCCGAGTCCCGAGAAATACGGACTCGAGACCGGTCTCGAGTCCGAGTCCGGACTCGAGTCCTACAGCACTGATAATGATTTTTGCAATTATCTTTGACATCGTACGCCCTACACGATCGGATGTTTCTGCATGTCGTGGTTGATAATTAAAACCCTTTTCAAATAATTTCCTTTGATCTGTTTCACTTCATCACTTGGTTACAGTTTGTGCATTATGGTAACTCTATGATAATAACAATTATCTGGTAGTGAACAGGTTAACTCCTTACCAACGAGATATTGCATTTCCCGTAGATTTGATACATGGTTCACCGGATTCCCGTAGGGAATGCTTTAACATCACTGGTCACTTACCCAGGCACGTCCTGTTGTCAGACTGAAGAGAGAAGCCGGGATCACAACCACAGGAGAAGCCGGGGACTTCATTGGTACAGGTTTGTGAACAGTCATCACTCTGCAGGACACACTCGTCAATATCTAGGGCATCAATTAAAATGATAATACAGTCAAACATGTTGTAACGACCACCTGTGTATAGCAACCACCTGATGTTATCAAATCATGTGTTAAGCGACCTGCGTAATGCGACCATCTGCCTAACGCAACCAGCGACCACTCTTTTGGTATTTGCAAAAGATAAGTTGTGACCCCTTCAGAGTAGGAACTGTATGTCTGTATTCCAGTATAATATTGTTAAATTTAAGTTTACTGCAAATATGTGTTTTCTTTCCAATTGGTGTCTTATGATTCTTAATTAATGTTGAATATCCGATACCACTGTACCACGATTATTTGGTAAATTCCATCAGGAAGGGCTTGGTAACGGCGATAGCAATATAAGAAGTCCTTAATATTTCTTATCTTACATCATGATTGACATTTGTATTATCATAACATAAAATATTATTTTGTTAATTTACTTTACTGTAATTTGAATGTACTATACGGACCTGCTGAAAAACAGCATTACGGTTGATGGCGAGTTTTTATTTGCGTGTCTAAATAATTAAAACAAAAACATCATAAAGAAAGAAAAACAAATCTGTTCTTGGTCATTAATCATCCTCATCCAGATACCAAGCTAAGCAGTCCATACCTGCACAAGTTCTGCCATCCGCGTTGAGCTGAGACATAGCTGGGCATGTGCAGGTATAGCTTCCAATGTTGTTGATGCACTGATCGTCGCACCCATGAGCCCCAAGGCATTCATTGACATCTGGGTAAATAATTAATGTCAATGAATAAATCAACTATTATGTCAATATACTCCGCAAAAAAAGAAACAGGTCACTTATTTAAGACAAAATATATCATATTTATTTACGATAAAATATATGTTATTGTATGTCAAATTAAAGATAAAATGACCCTCCTCAACATTGGAATAAAATCAATATTAAATTATTCATGCATGACTTGTCACGGTCAATTAACCACCGCAAGGTCTGTTTTCAAAAATAGCACAAACTGAATATCCATTCAACCATATAAATGTTGATAAGCATTATCTAAAACGATTTATTCATAACATGGCATAAGCTTTTATCACATATGTGACATTTTTATTTTTATCTCAATAAAAAAGTATAAATTGAGACAAATCGTGAACGTTAAAGGTTATATTTTCATCCAAATGTAACCATGAAATGGGGAATTCCATGGCAAAGGTTTATTCGTCAAAACCAGTTTAATTGTGACTTTATTCCAGCATGAAACTTGGTATAAAGTCTTTAAAAAAATTCTGCCGTAGTCCAATTCTCTTCAAAAACCTGATGTCACCCTTGGCCAACCATTTCGATAGTCTCTAACATGTCATTTATCTTGTAAATACGGTTACAATTGCAGGGGACACAAACAGACAAGTTTTATGCCTAAAAGACAGACCAGTATGTCGATGTTCTTATAATTGTTTTATTGAAAAACTTGTATTTTCGAAGTTTGTTCATGACAATAATGTTAAATAATGTCATAGTTTACTTGCCCCGCACATCTTGTTTTAAGAAAACACTTACTATCATATCAGTCGAATGGTGCGGTCGTCCATTGTTTGATTTGTTTCTGCTATTTTTGAAAATAGACCTTGCAATTGTTAATTGACCATGGTCGTTCATGCATGGACGATTAAACCTTAAATGTATACCCTGCCTGTAGAGGACTAGATCTCCGTTAATCTGATATATGATATTATATCCTACATGAATGAAATCCTGTTAAGTGATTGGTCTACATAGCGTCATGTGACCAAACATAGTTATGCCCATGGAGAAAAATGTGCTATGCGTGACGTCATTCATGGAATAGTAAATGCTATTCCATGAATGACGTCATAGACGCCGGGTGATCATATTGAGCCCATAGAGATGCGTGTTATAAATCTTCCCTGCGAGCAGAGGTATTGTTTTAGCTTGCGAAAGATGCTCGACGAGATTTCTCAAAGAGTTATTTAAAAAGAAATACAGCACATTTTCACCCGTGAATATCAATAAGTTCAAAAGAATATTCTAGAGATGCATTTCATGTATAACGTAGCGGTATTCGAATTTTAAAATTACGACAATGGTGCACATAGTGCATCGTTGTCCTTCTGTGGTCGTGACACTAATTCGTCATTTAACAATCGGCCGCGGTGTGCACTGCACTAGCTGTATGTGTAATGTACGAATAACTATTTTCTCCATACAATTACACGTTTGTAGTATTTAAAGCAGGTTAATTATTCACTTTGATGCGCGCGTTTTGCATTTGGGTGCGCATTAGTTGTTAATGCGCGTAACCATGAATGGAACGATAGCGCAATACGCGCTCTGCGCTATTGCGCAAAGGGGGTCAGTGTCACAAACAGAACATATTCAGTGCAGTGATGGTTCCATGATCAATGTTTTGGTTTTCTTTATATTTTTCTTTAATTTAATTGAAATCATTTATTTTTGCGATGATTATGATTATGCGAAGGATATAAAACAAATATATCATGCACTATTTCGAGCCACTAGTGAAATTATGGATTCCTCGGTGACAGAAAAGGCACTATGTTCTTCGGGTCTACGACCCTCAGAACATAGTGCTTTTCCTGTCACCTCGGAATCCATAATTTCAACTAGAGGCTCTCAGTGCATGGTATATTTGTTTAATATACAGTTTATTGTACATAAATATGAAATATTTTTACTTTAACAGGTGTCCTGTTTCTTTTTTGCGGAGTATATAAATAAATCAATACTCTATTTATACACCCAACCAATTATATATATCTATCAATCAATCAATAAATAAATAAATTAGTTAATTAATTAATCAATTCATCAATCAAACAATCAGAAGTGTCAAATTGTACAAGCCTGCACGAGATAGATCAATACAACACACTCAGTCGATTATCAAAATAGCATGTCTTCACGTATCAAGCAATTGTGGTTAACAAAATACACAATTCGGATAAAAAAAGCAAGAAACTTCACGGACACCCCGGCCCCTGTATACATACATATGCAGCACTTGACACAAACAATAATACATAATTGGAAACATTACAAAAAGAAACAAATAATAAGGTGCGCCACCCGGGTGCGCCAACTAATACTTGATGTGGGTCCCTATCAGTCCGACTAAAGTACTCCACAGTTTGTATGTGGGAACAAACTACTTACCATTGCACCCCCTGGTGTCGTTTGCTAGGGCGTAGCCCGCACCACATCCACACGTGTAGCTACCGTTGTTGTTGATGCATGTATCGGCGCAACCATGGTCCGTTTCTACGCACTCATCGATGTCTACAAATATAATAAATCAGAGGATGTTATTAGGGTCTATATATTACATTAACACACTAGAACAGTTTGTCAAGAAAGATTCGGGTACAACGTTTTGAGGGACGGAAATGGCACATAAAAATACACACATACTTCGATAATCAGCATAAACATGATAACAGGGATTTAGTAACGTTATCCAAAACCAGAAATCTCACTCGGAACTCTAGTTGTTCTCTCCTATAAACGTTGTTTTAATCGTATTACCAAAAGAAGCATAGAACATGTTTCGGTTTTTCGAACTTCAAATGTTTAATTATTCACTAAAAAGTTGCACATGTGCACCAAAGTCAGTACAAAGAGCTAGCGAGTATTACTTTGCATTTATGGTGATTACTTGGCCATATGATATCAATGTAACCTGAAAAGTTCACACCTTACTCAGTGGACATATTATCAGATCACCACAATCTACGGTTTATCAACCATTCACCACTTTTTGCACATCCCTTTTAGAAAATTCTTGCAATGATAATGTACTATAATTTTTTTTAAAGAATACCAAATACTTTAAGAATGATAGAAGGTATGTTGATTTCTAAAATGAATTTATATGAACTTTATAAAACACCAAAATATTGGAATATGGCGACATAAGTCAATGCTGACATATCACTAATAATTAAATAACAGCAAGAACACAACCATATTCGTGACTAATAGCTACACAATAAGAAGGGCTTTATTAAAGGACTAAGGAGTGTTTACCTATACAGGTCACCATGTCTGTTTGCAAGCGATATCCAGAGGAACATTGGCAGGAGAAGGATCCAGCCTCGTTCACACAAACACCAGTGCAGTTATTCAGGGCGGGGTCAGAACACTCGTCCACATCTGTAGAACGGGAAGTTCAAGGGAAATTAGTAACATTGGATATGTATCGGATATGTATCGGATACATTTAAAGGTATTCGTGTTATACTGTACTATCTAGGCTAAGAGTTATATTTGCATCATTTGATGAATTGATTACAAATATCATAGTCACAAAGGACCTTTAATATTTATTGTTAATATCTTTCTTTGAATATTATTGCTATTTATCTTAAATTGTGTCTCCATATGTTCATAAATATCACCGCAATGACTATTTGGATAATGCAAAGACCCACTTCGTACAAGTATTCTTATGTTTGACTGACATGCATCCAAGCGCACATAACATGTGAATTGAGGGAAGCGCACGTTTCTTCAAAGTTGGTTCGGACGAAATGCTGCTCATTGAGTTACCTACCATTACAAATGCCATTGACATCCTGGAAGCCAGCAGAACAGGTGCATGTGTAACTTCCATCTGTGTTGGTACATAAACCTCCAGTGCCGCATATCGTGGGGAATAGTGTACACTCGTCCTCATCTACAGGGTGAATTATTATATTAGTTAAATCCAAAATACTAAAATACAGACAAACGACTTGTTGAGGAGTGTTCTGTAAATGTCACATTAAAAAAGAAACTTGTCCACCTGAAATTTCACGTTGATACATTGGCCTCCAGTGCCGCATATCGTTGGGAATAGTGCACATTCATCTACATCTATACAGGGGGAATTTTCAAATAACAAATAAAACCCGTCCAGATCATGACTGATTGATTTTGCCACGTGTATTGTCCATAATATCCTTGCCCGATAGTATAGGTCTTCCCGCTCAATTTCGCGATTGTGCCATTTAAATTGAGAATAGAAGCAAACGAATTCGCGCGATTTGCGATCGCCGTGTCAACATGGTAAAGGCAGCATTCGAATTCGTAAATAGTCAAATAGTAAATAGTAAAAAATCACCTCGGAGCAAGTGAATGTGCAAACAGAGCATACCTTTTCATCAATGGTCATTCAAATTGGCACGTAGTTTACGCCGGCGCTGTCTTCGGTCATTCGAATTCGCGAAAGGGCAGGACGCGTCAATTTGCATACACTAAGTTGACATTTGGCAGCACATTCGCGAAGTGTTATGCGTATGCATGAATTCGATTGTAATTCGGAATTGGAAGACCGATACCAACGATTAAGCGGCAATGGGTGAATTTGAATGACTCGAATTCGATTGAAAAAAGTGTCAAATTGAGCGGGAAAACCTATATTTTCGGGACAATTCCTGAATGGTTTGATACGATAAAAACACTTCATCTAAAACGTTGTCAATTACTCCGTGTATGTGAATGTGTAAGACCCATGTTATAGACTATTTATTCTTATATTGAAAATGATGAAAATAAATTGTGTTTATTTTCAAAATTTAAACAATGAAATAAAATAAAATCAGGTATTTGACAAAAGTTGTATGAATATAAAAGGTTAGGTCTGCATAATTATTTAAAATGTTTGTGATGCAAATACTTGTAATATAATTCTAAGATAATTTACAAAGTAAGCGCAAGTAGCAATGCGTATGTGCAGCTATGTGAGATTATATCCTACCTGCTACAACCACGATACTGTTCGGTTCGAGTCTGTTCGTATTGGTTAGTGCTTGTATGAATGCATCCATAAGACCATCTGCAGATATTGTGTTGGCTGTCGGTACGTCGACTCTGAACATCACTGTAGTGCGCCCGTTGGTAATCGTATAACTGGTAAAGCTCACTGCAAGAACGTCACTAACTGCCGCAATGCTGTTAAGCAATGTTTTGACCTGTCAGATAGAAAATTTCAGAATAAAGCAACTTCCTTCATTCGTAGCTGTCAGTAACACGAAAAACTAATAAAGTCACTATATTTCAATGGCCTGTTGGTAATCGTATATTAATCTGGTAAAGCTCATTGCAAGGACGTCACTAACTGCCGAATTAATGATTTGACCTGTCAGAGAAACATTTGCAGTATTAAATAACGTCCATCATGATAGTAGAATGGCTTCCACCAAGCTGAAGTAATTGAAAACTGATTATTATAAAGTTAGTGCCACTGGTAGAATGACTGATTGTAAGCTGGATGGATTGATGAGTTGATGTATTGATTGATAAATCGATCAATCAATCAGTCAATCTATCGAGCTAGCGAGCGAGCAAGCGACCAACTGATCAATCAATTTTCCAATCAATCAATTAGTCAATCAATCAATCAATCAATTAGTCAGTCAGTCAATCAATCAATCAATCAATCAATCAATCAATCAATCAATCATCAGTCAATCCCTCAAACAATAAACCCCTCAAACAATCAACTAATCAACCATCCAATTGATCAATCAATCAATCAATCAATCAATTCATCATGGAAAATTTACTCTCCACTATACAAACACAGAAGGAGTATGAACTTACATCACTAGCCAGCTTCGCTTGGACACTCTCGCTGGCCACATCTTCAGGGTAAACAGCCACATCGAATCCCTTTATATACTCGAATGTTACGACCAATTGATGCGTTGTGGCAGCTGTGAAAATATATTTGACAAAAGTGTGTTAAACTCTATTTTGTAATCACGTATTTCATTAAAAGGGACTTTCAACTGTATTAACAAGGTGGTCAAGAAACCAATATCATAATTATCCATCGTCAGTCAGCCATCTTACTATTCTAGTGGTCAAAAAGCTAGTTTGCTTCATCTCCATGCATCCTTCCAGGCAAAAATTGTCTTCATACTTTTGTCATGTAAATATATGCATTGGGAACCAGAGAACGCTTGGCTCAGGCGGGATTCCACCCAGAGTCTGCCTTTGTAATCAATTCACAGTGATAACTCGGTGTAACATAATTGGCTATAATAACTTTGTAGGCATTTTGTAGGCAAGGGGTTAAAGTCCCAGTGTTCCACCAACCATAACCACTAACTACTAGCCATCTATAACAGTCCTCTTTTGGAGGTCTACCTATTCAGGATATTATTTGCCACTTTCTATGTTGCAGTTGTCATTCAGAAAGTAAATGTATGGACACGCCACGGCTTGACATTTCTGACGAGGCTTATTTTTGCACACTTTTTTTACACTAAGTCAGAGTATATTTCACACTGTGAGGGAGAGGTTTGCAAGATGGCACAGCGCGTCTGGATTGTGAATCAGAACGACCTTACATGACTAATGAATATATGGGGATTAAAAAAAACCTGTATAACAAGACATAGTTCTACCTTTTGTAAGATGACAAGTTGGCACCAGATTTATTAATCTGAATCATCTTTTACATCGAGATTTATGTGTGGGAAGTGAACTTTCGCTAGATGGCTCCGCGCGTCTAATTTTTGTATAATAATGTCATCGCGCTTCTGATTAATATATCTGAATAATCTTTCCATCAAAAATAAATATATTGGGGATAAAGATCTAGACTGCATACCTTGGCAGGCTCCGTTGTTATCTTCAGCGTTATTTGCAGGACAGTCACACCGGAAGCTGCCTACTGTATTCACACACGCCTTACCACCGGTACAGTTATGGGTCATGTCTGTGCATTCGTTCACGTCTAAACAAGATTGAAAAAAGGGGGAAAAAATATCGAGACAACAATTACAGGGGAATGCATTTATGACGAGATTGAATTAGTGGCTAACTGAACAGAAAATGCATGTTGATGTATAATCACGAGAAAACCCTTACAAACGAAAGAGGGGTAAAAGCAGATACATCATAACGATCATACAAAATATATTCAGATTAAAAAGAATGAATTCTGGTTCACCAGACAAGTAGAATAATGAAATAATCATCATTTTACTGTAATCAATCACCACACTCACACAAATATACTTACACACATAGACATACACACACACACACACACACACACACACACACACACACACACACACACACACACACACATACACACACACACACACACACACACACACACACACACACACACACACACACACACACACACACACACACACACCCAAACACTAACACACTTTGATATGCGTTTACACATGAAAGCTTATCACCTCATGAAAAAGGGGAATATACATTGATTGCCAGATATTATTACAAGATGACCGACCTTCACAAATTTTGGGGGATGCGTTCTGGTATCCAGCCAAGCATATGCAGCTGTAATCGCCAGCAGGAGTATTGGAACAGGTGGACGTATCAACGTTGCAGTCATCCGTTCCTGCAGTACACTCGTCAAAATCTGATGTGAAATATTTGTATAGAAACAAACTTGTATAGATGCAAATTGAAAGTACAAAACTCAAATCATGTTTGCTAACAATGCTACCATTATAAGTATTAATTAAAGATATTATTTGTAGTTCAAAGTTTGTGGTCAAATATACATTATACAATAAGATGTTTTTTTCGTTCATAGAACATGATAACTCTTCATTACCATGATTACGTATGAATAATGTATTTACTAGACTTTATACACTGTTATATTTTTGATACAGTATACAATGTCCGGTGAGTTATTTATTGCTATAATTATGTGATTTTTAATTGTTCCGTGAAAAAAAGCTTGGAACTTGAACGTAGCATAAGCGAACCAACCTGTGCACCCTAGACGGGGGGTCACGGCATCGTAACCCTGTAGACAAGTACAGATGGCGGAGCCCTCCGTGTTGGCACAGTTTGTATTGGCACCACAGAATGAACTGTTAGTGCATTCATCAGCGTCTAAATAAATAGATTGAACAACGATCAGTAGGCGAAGTAGGCGAATAATTCATCATAAAATAATTACAGTTATAAAGTACAGAAAAATTATTGGGAAATAATGAATAAGACCATTTAACGAACGAGTTGAGGACGGAATGCGTGTTTACATAGTGGGCTGTACAAAGAAGGCAATTTTACCAACATGAACTTGAATTTAAGACATTTAACTGTTGAGACCTTAAACAAATGATCAAGATCATACTGAGCTAAAATGATCTAATAACGCCCATTCCTTCTTACCTGCACACGTCATCCCGTTGCCCTGGTAACCATCATTACACTGACAGGTGTATCCTCCAGGTGTGTTGGTGCAGGATGCCTGGCTGGCACACGTGGCGCTATTCTCAGCGCACTCGTCAACATCTGTGCAAGTCCTCCCATCACCCCGGTAGTTGGCGTTGCAGACGCAGGTATATGATCCAGGAATGTCCGTACAGGTCGCGTCAGAAGAACATGAACTGCCTGTTGCGCATTCATCGATATCTGTACGAACATACATTTAGATAAAATTAGGTGCTCTCATCGATCAACAAACATATTATGTCACCACGGCAGCTTGTATGATCAAGGATTGTCCTTACAGGTCCTGTCAGGATAACATGGAGCGCCTTTTGTGTATTCGTCTATCTGTAGATCTATATGTCAATTTATTATATTTTACACCCGGGGATGACACACGCGTTCATATCAGCACACATGAATCCGTCAGGACCGGCACACTGTCAGTTTGACTTTCAGAAATAGCTATGTATATCCAACCATAGGCGTACCCAGGGGGGCGGGGGGTTCACCCCCCCCCCCCCCTTTGACCAAAAAATTACTGTTTTGGGGGGTTTGAACCCCCCCCCCCCCCCCCTTTTTCAAATTTTAGCGGTCTCGACTGTCATTTTCGATGGTCTCGGCCTCGAAAAGTGCGAAAACCGTGGTCTCGGTCTCGAAAATGTTGATAATTTTCGGTCTCGGCTTTGAAAATTTTCAACGACCACCCCCCCTTTTTTCTGAAGAAAAAAATCCTGGGTACGCCACTGTGTCCAACATTGTATGTACAAGTTACGGAGGGAGAACATGGACTGTCTGATGTGAGTTCTTCGAAGAAAAAAAGTAAAAACAACATTTAAACATGAATTCATTATCATAAAAGTACCTAATCACCATGATCACGGCGCCTTCACAGATGTCGGCGAGTATGGACTATATGAATCAGAGTCCCATGGCTAGTATCATTATTATCTTTAAAGACTACGTTATGTAAGAAAGTCATAATGCTGCCCTTGAGGTCAAGAAGTTGCTCTTAGCGCAGCACACAGGTGCAATTGATATACTATGATCCTACAGTGTGGTGTAGATCACATCATCTGCAGAACATGGATCGCTTACACAATTGAAGTGGATTCGTGACGGTAGAAGACCTGGCTAGCCGTACACTAACAGTGAGATCGCAGAGCATCAACAAGGCTTCCCATTTATAAACAAAATATGCATGACTTGGATTTCTATGAAAAAGTAGTGATCAGGAACAACGATATTTCAAATCGCATAAACTAAGTGTTTCATGAAAAGAAAGGCGTCGATACAACGCCTTATATTCCAAAGTTTATGTTATTATTTGTTTCGCTTCAATCCGACATAGATAAAAGGGTGAAATTTAAGGTTAAAATATGATAATAAAACAAGAATTCGATGATTCATGTTTACCTTATAAAATAATATATCAAATGTGCTTGCGTCTCGGTAGTTTTTACATCATTGGAAAGAGAAAAGTATTGGCCCAGATACTACACTATTCATATATTCATTCATTTTTTAGAATAGTCAGGAGCTAGCAAAATATCACAAGATGTTAAAAAATTACTGTGAATTTACAAATTCCAGCTCTGTGATTGGCTAATTCAACATCACGCGCAACTTGTGGGCTATTCAACCAAGACCGCATGGTGACAAAGCGGGCAATGTCAGGTGCGAATGACTGTTGCTATGGGCCCGTTACCTCAGCAACCATGGCAACAGTGGTCAGTAGTTGAATGAGCCAATCACAGAGCTAGAATTTCGAAAATCACAGTTATGTTTTGATCTCGTGTGATATTTTACTAGCTCCTGACTATTCTAAAAGATTAATGAATATACGAAGCATTTCTCATCAAAAACGAAACTTTACCCTCTCCAATGATGTAAAATTTACCGAGACGCAAGCATTTATAATAAGTTATTTGACGATATAATTGTGTTGAATATTTTTGCTTTTCATATCCTCTTTTCAACCTTAAAATTAACCCTTTTATCTGTGACAGGTTGATACGAAATAAATAATAATATGAACTTTGGAATGTTAGTCGTTTAATGAACACTTTTCTTTCTATAGAAAATTCGATTTATCCTAGTTATTTCAGTATTAGCTCAGTACGTAGGAAAATGACACGTACAGGTCGGTCAATTAATTATAAATTCTTCAATTCTGCCTCATTATCTCGGCGAGTGCATTCAAGCTGCTAAAGCCCTCCACACACAGAGCCGACTCGACCCGATCCGACTGGTTTTCAGTCAGGCTAGAGTCGGTTTTGCTCAGTCGTAGTAGATTCAACATGTTGAATCGGCATCGAACGATCTCCGACTGACTCTTGACTAGCAAATCAAGAGTCCTGAGGCAACGTATACTGAGCTGTACCGACTAAAAAACGGTCGGATCGGGTCGAGTCGGCTTAAATCATAATGTAGAAATATAATCGCACTAATACAATATGAACTTTCAATCACAATAGTGACTAGCATGACCCGTTAACATGTAAATGTCAGCACACACAACACCAACACTCGACAGTATATAACACGGACTGTCAGTGATTTTCTTGCATTGCTACAGGTATGAATAAATGCAACCAGTAAAACGAAAATTATCTTCTTTCATTCGGCATCATGATACCGTATTATTTGTAAATACCGTATGTCCCCCAACAAATTACAATCGGACTTTCTGCAACAATAACTTTAAAGATAGTAAATCAATCATAATGCTTTTTCAGGGTGTGAAAGTATAACTTATTACCTACATCTTGCAGGAAACCCTATCCGATTTGCTTCAGTGGTCATGGAGAATGTGGATCTTTGTTAATCATGTTATGGTTCCGTCTTTGTCCAAGTTTGACACTTGGATGCTCTTGGCACCCATATGAATGGAAATATTTTGCTCACAACTGTCAGGGCAACTAACAAATTAATTCAAATTCTGTGCATACCTTTATATCTATGGTGTGTACTCGTGTGAGGTTTTGTTGTTGAACGATGTATTGATCTCTCAGAAAAAAGAATAAGGAAAGTCATAAAGGAGGAAGAGCTCAAATCAAGTGGGTTAATGATTTAATTTTCTCTGTAATCATTCATTTTCACACCTTGCCAAATGTTTGCAAAAATCAGATATATGATTCCCTTTTACTTCATTTCATTCATTATTCATTTCGGTAGTTAAACATGCAGAAAACAAGCAGTCAATTTCTCAAAAGATATTTTTGTGCGAGAACACAATGAACAACTTCGTATTTATAAGGCGTGAACACAATGGACAACGCGTCTTCTTGCAAAACCTGGAGGGAAGGGACATCTGACATGATAACCAAGATCCCCATTCTTAGTGTTTTTTTCTTCAAGATGTAGGTAATACGTTATAGTTCATACCTTGAAATAGCATTATGAGTGATCTACTATCTTTAAAGTTATCGTTGCAGAAAGTCATTGAACACAATGGACAAAACCTGGAGGGAAGGGACATCTGACATGATTTACCATAAATCCCCATTCTCTATAACCACTGAAGCAAATCGAATAGGGTTTTCTGCAAGATGTAGGTAATAAGTTATAATTTCATACCCTGAAAAGGCATAAATGATTGATTTACTATCTTTAAAGATATTGTTGCAGAAAGTCCGATAGTATTTTTTGGGGGGACAAACGGTATATTGTGATTATCCATATCAATCGGTAACAGCCTAGAAAATCGTAAATTGTAATACTATTAAGGACCTTATAGTGGGTCCTTTTTTTCAACATAATACTTGTGGGAGGTTCATAGAAAATCAAAATTTTGAAGGTATAAATTATGCTACCCATTATAATTTCTGACTCGAGTTACACCAGAAATTAATTAATGATTAATGATGATATGAGCAGTACCCAATTATCTTCCCACTGTTTGGTATCTATGACCTTTGTTATGATATTTCAGTCTCCAAACTTACTTGAACAGGTGTTGCCGTCTCCCGTATATCCAGGACGGCAGGTACATGTGTAATTGCCTAAACTGTTTACACAGTCTGCTTCCGGGCACAAACGTCGTTCTGGCACTCATTCACATCTGGTAAAATAACACAACTACAATATCAACACAAAACACATGATTAACTGCTTTGGCGAAGATAACGTTAGGAAGGAAAGTTAAATTATAACCATGAACTTTAACTGTAGCTTTGTAACAGCATAAATAATGTCGAATGGCTAATACAAATTAACTGGCATGTTATAATGGTCGTTCGAAATGAGAATATTGATGGTTTTCCGCCATCTAGTGTGTTGAAAATATGACAACAATACTTATCATTAAATGGCAACAAGGCAGCTAAAAATAGTATTCATCATGTATTTACATAGTGCATGTAATATTCAATGTTCAAACATACTACCATCTCTGTTTACTTGGTAAAGTTGACAACACACTTGTGTCACAACGATCATACACTACCTCGGTACAAGGGGAGATGATGGGGGTGGGATATATCCCCCCCCCCCCCCGATTATTGAGATAGGGAGATGGCATGTGTTATTATCATTCAAATATCTGGGGTTAAAAATATAAAAGAACATTGAAATAAAATGATTATTGCCCCGTTTTGTTCATTATGTTAAAGTTGTCACAAAGTCTTTTTAAACCACATTTTAAGAATGCTCAACTGCCCAATTCCACAATCTTCCAGAGTCTGCGCCCCCTGTACCCACATTAAGTGATTTTACCCGTTCCCCTGTATCCATTTATTCAGGACTTCTCATTTGCCCCACATAAACAGCATCTTTGTAGTGTAGTCTTGGATATCATAAATCCAAATGCTTAATTCGGTTCAAACTATTTTGGCATGATATTAATAATAATTCATTAATATATCATTATTTTGAGGATTACAATTTGAAATGGTGAAGAAATTGTTTTGGGCTTGAAAGTTGGAATCTGGAAAGATGTTTTTTTTTTGCCAGAATACCCTTCCCCCATCCCCACCCCCCACACACACACACGCACACACACACACACACACACACACATACTTGTAATCACCGGCAAACGGGGACTCTTGACTCTTTACCTGGTAAATGGGGACTCGCGAAAAACAAAGGATAGGGGGGTTCCTCATACAGCTAATGCACATCTAGGCCAGGGGGAGGGGGGTATCCAGGTAATATCACATGAGGGCGGTATAGTAGTTTTCTTGCCGATCACGACACACGCACGATGTAAACCACACACTCCGATACACACAAAAATTTCACATTTACATTCCAATCGGGGACGAGCTTCAGAACGGGCAGCAGTTCAATTAGTTACATTCTAAACGTGGACAAG